>JAQMYJ010000020.1:6684660-6714603 GCA_030014305.1 Clarias laeviceps
GTTCATTCATAGTTTTGATGCCTTCAGTGAGAATCTACCAATGTAAATGCTCATGAAAATAAAGAAAACACATTGACCGATAGATGAGAAAGTGTGTCCAAGCTTTTGGCCTGTACTGTATTCACATGTCATAGAATAACTAGTAACAACATGCCATTCTTTTCTCAGTCATGCATCAGGCTTCTGCCTGTATCATAAAATCTCTTACTCTTACTTTCATTAACATTTGACTCCTTCTCACTAAATGGAGGTGGAGGTGGAGGTGATGGTGGTGTGTATTTCCTGATCTAATCATGTATAACATTTGAACATATATTAAATTGGTCCAGGTGCACTCTAAATTAGGGTTTGATTTCACAGTGATTTTTTTTTACCTCATTGCTGCTTTAAATTATTTTTTTGCAGAATCGCACTACTGACTTCTACTACTTTTCTTCCACTATTGACTTTTTTTAGGCTTTGTGTATGTGGACTGTTCTAAATGAGACATAAACTGTATGTTCTCTTTCAAGCCTTTCAAGATCTCTCTGCTCTGCACATACACACACACAGGAGCAGCACAGGCACACATCAAGGTCATTTTCTCCAGATCGTACCTTCATTTCCTGCTTCCCCTCTCCCTCAAGACTAATTAACTTTTCATAACAGTCTCTTTAATATTAGCCTTAAATAGAGCAGGATGTTTGATGTTGAAATCCGATTCCTGGCAGATGTAAGCTAAGTATTTCATCAGTGCCAGGGGGTGTCTTTTCACCCAGTGGTGCAGCTCTTGGGCTTAACAAAGTGCTAGGCTTGAATAATCTGCAGTGCAGGAGAAGGGGCGAAGGCATGAGACAGACTGCTTAACTTAGTTTTGAAGAGGAGTGCACATCTGGTGATGAGAGAACTGAATCCACTACTGCTTTGGAAATTTCATGCATTCAATCTGAAGTGGTACGGAATCTCGTGGTTCCTGCTGGGGTTATCTGTTTCCATGGGACGCCACCAAATTCCAGTGTTAAAACGATCTCTTTGCAAAATGTGTTTGGAGCTGCAAGTTACAGTATGTGAATGAAATATGTATTATGTACTTCTATCCTGTGGTGTAAATTAACACAGAATCTAAATGAAATCTGTAGATGCACATTTAACTCTATAAGTATGTGTTAATTATGAATTTTCTCTTTGCACTTTTTTCAGGCTTCGCCCCCTTATATCATCAAATCCCAAGAAGAAAAGAGCAGCTACACAGGTGAGGACGTGAGGTTTAATCAGCAATAAATGGTTCACTATATCCAAACAAACAAATACTGTTCATTTGTTTTAGCGACAAATCAGTGAATTAAAATGATAGCCAACACCTACAGTCCCATGTGAGTCCCATGCTACATCTCTCTCCGTGATCAAGTAGTACTTCATGTGAAATTTAAATTCAGAATCTAATGTCATGATTTGATTGTTGTTTGATTGGTTTGCTGTTTTGCTCGATGACTTTTAGTGCATCCGGGCACACGCAGATTAGAATCTAGTCTGAGGCTGTGTTGTGTGTGTGTGTGTGTGTGTGTGTGAGAGAGAGAGAGAGAGAGAGAGAGAGAACAAGAGGGAGAAAAGGGGAAGAGGAGTGTGCAGGCATAGAGAAAGAAAGAGAGCACACACTCAGAAAATGCTGGCAGGGGTCAACTGGGCTGTCGCTAGGCAACCTCCTGGTCCTGTCCTGGTTGCTGTGGAGTGGCTTCTCTGATTGGCGGAAGAGAGACAGCAAAATGAATTGGTGTTACATAACTGCATGTGTCCCTGCTCGGGAATCGGAAAAGAGTCACCATCAACAAAATCAGGAGCATTTATCTGACTGCTCTTTCTAACCCAAGGAAAGGTCCGAGTGAAAAACATAGATGCGTTGTGACTCACTAGAAGAAGCTCTCAAATATATTTATTACAGTGTTTCTTAAAGTTGTCATGTCAGCTCTGCCCCACTGATATGTCTATACACAGTGGGAGAAAATGTCATGCTTCAAGAGACAACATAAAAGACAAACAGAGGCCTTCTATGTGGGTAATCAAATAGTGCAAAGTTTAAAGTTTCACATTTGTTTTTTTTGCTCTAAATGTTCCACCTACATTATTTGCCATGCACATTCCTTTATGTTAGGTTGAACAATGCCCAGAGATTCTAGAGCCACCCAGCCTCCCTGTTTGATCGATCCAGGTAATGGTTAACTCAGTCAGAATGTGACCCATAGCAGAATGTCAGACTCTTTTTGAGACCAGCAGAGGGGACACTTCTGAAGCTGTGCACCTTTTCCCACCAACTATCAGCCAAACTCTGCTGCTGCTATCAGTCCTGCTGAGAGACTGCCTCGAGAGGATCCTCATGCCATATATGCCAGCTATAATTAGCTCATACTTCCATGCTCATCTTTACTTTTCTACAACATGATAATTAATTAGGCCTCTTGCATCCCTGGGCGGTGATTCCTCTTTCACAAAATCCTGTTTTTTTTCCTTTCTGTAACTTTCTCTGTTTTTCCTCCCGTCCTGTCTTTGTATTTTTTTTCCTACTGTTCCTTACAGACATTAAAGTGGTCAATACTAAATGCATATTTACTTCATAACTGGCAGAGATCCAGTTTTCCCATTTGTTTATATTATACACTTTATTGCTATCTTGCTCCCCGTCATTGATTTTAGTGGATGTTTTCACAGACGCTGAATAGACTCGGCCTCAGCCTATCATTGATTAATGCAAGGTTTGTTCAAGGTCAATACAAGCATGTCAAAAAACATCAGCATAAGCTTTTCTCTCCCTTGTAATTTTTAGATTGTACCCAGTGCTGTGATGCTGCCTCCAGTGATCCCTGTGACTCCCCCAGCCCCCACTCCTCCTCCTGTCGTAGAAAGTGGCCCTGTGACTTATGAGGAGCCCGCTGAGGAAGAGGAGGATGAAGAGGCAGAAGAGCCCTGTGTCAGTGCTATGAAGCTTATTGGAGGGAACGGTCAGTATGGAAAACAGACAGGTTCAGTATTTTTGCTAATGAAGTTACAGTTAGTGATAAAAATAGCTCTCGGTTCATATTTTCCAGATACAGTGAAATATATCAGGGAGTTTATGTTTTAACTGATTACATTTTAATGATTCATCCATCTATTCATCTTTTGTACCGCTTATCCTGTGTAGGGTTATTTAGGGCACAAGGTGGGATATAACCTGGATGGGGTGCCAACCAATCGCAGGGCACGGCCACACACGCACACACACAGACACACACACACAGCACTATTGCCAATTTGGAAACAGCAATCAACCTACAATGCATGTTTTTGGACTTTGGGAGGAAACCAGATTACCCAGAGGAAACCTGCAAAGTATGGGGAGGACATGCTCCACACACACAGAGCAAGCAATAAGCAAGCAATAAGCCAATTAAATGATATAAATACACTAGCGGCTTACTGTCCCTGCAGCTCCGCCCGCATGCAGATCCTGACCCCTGTGTAAGTATGGCATAAAAGTTGACGCTACTTTTGTTGAGGAACGCCTATCTGTGATGGAACTACCTGTGCTACCACGCAAATATGTAAATATATTTAAAACAAACAAGTGGCATAGTGTTGACCTGTGGCCTCGCACCTCCAGGGTCGAGGGGTTCTTCCTGTGCTTGGTGGGTTTCCTCCGGGTACTCCGGTTTCTTTCCACAGTCCAAAGACATGCAGTTTTACGTTAATTGGCATTTACAAACTGCTCGTATTGAGTGTGTTTGTGCCCTGCGATGGATTGGCACTCTGTCCAGGGTGTACCCCTCCTCGTTCCCTCAGTCTTCCAGGATAGTCTCCAGGCCCGGTACACAGCGGTATTGAAAATGAATGAATGAATTTAAAACAAACAACTGACTTTATGTATATTCAGTGGATTATTAGATTGTAATGTCAGTAGTGCAAAGTTTTAAAAAATCCAGTATCTTAAATTCAATTTATGAACTTTTCCTCTCTTCCCAGAATATGGCTGTGAAGTTGAAGAGGAGGAAGTTTTTTAGTGCGCAGCATTTGTCTTCCCATCAGAAAGCTATGATTTCTTCAACCTCGAAAGCTGTATCTTCCCACATAGGAAAGAGAAAGAGAGGAAAAAACAGGACATGTGTGCTATTGTCATTAACATGAAGGAACATTCATGCTTCATGTTTAACTCCTGCAGCATCTGGGACAGTACAGCGAGATCTGAGTGTCTGTGTGTCTGTGTATGCGTGTGTGAGCCATGTGGTAAACACATGACTGAACTGAAGACTTTGTACATTTGGTTTATTGGACACATGCTAATACAGCAGATGTGTATTAGTGTAATTACTCATAGAGGAAACTGCTCAACATTCCATACACATGCTAAGAAGAAACCCAATAAGTGATGCAGCTTAGAATCAGCTGATGTAGCATTCGTCTAGGAATTAAGCCACTCAGGTGATGTTTGTATACAGTATCTGATATAATGTTGGTGATGGTTCTAGGATGACAGGAATTGTTTAATGTCCACAGGTGCTCTACTGATGTCCCTTAGTTTAAGGAAAAAATGTTAAATAACAGATTTTGTTTTACCTCTGTATAAACTAAAAGTGTATAAATGTACAGTACAGTGTCTCTTGAAATAATGTCACTTGCTTCTTTCAGTGAAATGGCGTCCATTTTATTACATTCAGGGATATATTTTTTTGCTAGCTTCATTGAAACCCTTTAGATCGCTATTAAGTTTCATAAGAGAAAGCTCACTGGGCTCAGAGATGAACAGCTGGTAGCCTGAGCACATTCCTAGGTGTAATTAAATTCACAATTTCCAAGTGTAAAAAAAAAAAAACCCACTGTGTATTCACCCACTTGTCAAGATTTTATTGTGTGTCGAATAAGAAAAGGAAAACTACAATGGTGTATGTTTTACACTACCATGTGTTCATTTCTTCATTATTATGTCTGATATTTCATGTTGTGGCTGCTGTTTTCTTATCTCTTCCAAAACCCCTTTTGTTTTGTTCTAAGCATGTTTTTGACTGTTGGATCATGTTAAGATGTGTAAATAAGATTCTTTGTTGTTATGCCTTTTAATGCTGGTCTCCCATTTCTTACTTCTTCATCTAGAAGACAAGAAACTACTGAGAAATCTGTCAGTGTGTAACATGAGATCACTCACAGACCCCCAGGTGTGCACGTGCATGCGTGTGTGTCTGCGTGCATGCGTGCGTGTGTGTGTGTGTGAGGGCAGCAGATGGCGAGCACTCTGCTCTCCTTGTGATATTGCCGTCAGCTCGCATCATCGGATTGCTTCATGAGTCACATACACAGTCCCGTAGACTTCCATACATCATTGTGATTTTATTATCAGGGAGTACACCTGAGGCCGATAAAACTGAGAGGTTATCCTGTGAAAATACAACTCGAACATTTAGCAAAACATACTTTATATAGTTTTCACATTTTAGAAAACGATACTGAGGTTCACATTTGCAGCTTTAATTTGGATCAGGTGAAAGTATTTTTAGGTTGAATGTACATACCAAAAGAAATCAGTTTGGATTTAAATAACAAATACTTTAAGTAGATAATTACTGCAGTGATTATTTATTTTAACTGATGCAGCGAGCAGCTTCCCATTTCTTAAACAGACATTTCAGAAGACATATCCCATAGATATGGAAAATATGTTACTGTGTCTCATAAGGGTCAAATTACTGGCCTGCTAGAACTGTCCAAAGCATTGTTAAAATCTGGAAGGATTATGCTGAGGCATTGAAGAAATACAAGAATCATGTGGTCTAATGACTCAAGACTGACTCTGTTTCAGAGCAATGGCATCGGGGTTAGAAGGGGAGAGCATGGAGTGATGTACCCATCATACATAGTGGCCACTGTACAAGCCTCTGGAAGCAGTTGCTTCTAAACTCAGCAACATTATGTGGCAATAAAATAAAGTCAGCTGATGACCAGAATGTACTGGATGACCAAGCGTATTCCAGTAATTCAGTTATATATATATATATATATATATATATTGCTTTCAACAATGGTCATTTTAAAGAAAAAAAATTTATGAAATGTGTGAGGAAATATGTATAAATCATAATTATCAGATCGTTCCTGATGATTAAGCCGACAATAGGAAGAAGATGAGATGAACCAGACCCAACAGGGAACCCATCCTCATTTGAGTGATATCAGATAGCAGGGATTGATCTGCATTCATATTGTGTGTTAGGAGGCTGGAAGTTTAGTATAACTGGAGAGATGTTTAAGTTAATATGGATTCCACTTTTGTTATTGGAGGCTCAGTTACAAAACTGATCGTGGAATTTCAGTCCTGCTGAGCAACTGCAGCCACAAGTCACCAGAGAACAGCTGCCTGCATCAGGAGAGTCCAAGACCATTGTCATGGTCAAGCGGAACTGGAGAAGACTCATCCATATACAATATAACATGTCAGGTGAAAATCAATGTAACTTTGAATAGAAGTAAATGTGATGTTGCATACACTTTTTTTTTAAAACAATGACATGAAAAATGTGGTCAAAATATTTTTCTTTTTTTAGCCAGGTAGAGTAATATTGAAAGTGTCCTCTTTCTGTTTTGACCAGGTATCCTTTATCTCTTTGGTGCTGGAGTGTGCAGCATTGTGACTGCAAACAATTTTATGTGGCAGATTTCCTCATAGCGCAGGTGCTCACAAAGTACATGCAGCCAATCCGCCTGCCTCCAACCATGAGACCGCTGGGTAATATGACACTATAATGGTCTGGCGCTGCAGCGCTGCTGCCTGCCAATCATGTCTGATTGTATTTGTTAGCAGATGCTGACTCTTTTACACTTCAACAATATCAGGTTATTCAAAGACTGGATTAAGCATGGACTGCCCGCGTCCCCCACTCTATGACTGACTGAGGACCAGGCTCTGGTTTCCACCCATACTTCAATTGCAACAATGTAAGCAGGGTCATGTCAGTCACATCACTAACTTTGCATCATCTGGCTTGAATCAGGGGAGTCTGCCTAATTAATAGGCCAATTGATTTACTTGGTTGTGCCATTTCGATGTCAGAATGAAGTTAAGTGTATGACACAGATTACATTTTAATTATGCATAATGGATATATTATCATGACAGGGATTTTTTAAATTATTATTTGTTTTAGGAAAGTCTTCAATGATTTTACCACCAGCATCAGCATGATGATGATAATGAAGTTGGTGTTGATACTTTTTCATGATGATGGTGGTGATGGAGCAAATCTCTCCACAGATCAGACGTCATTTTTTTTTTTTAAGTAAACATTCGGCAAACTGAAATAATTATTTCTGCCCGGATTCGCAAAAGTTTCGAAAATGCTGATTCTCGTTGTACTTTTGCGTGTGTATGCTGATTACCCGTGAAGAGCGAGGCGTGTTCCTGACACAGCTCATTTGCACTTAATGGCGGCCACAAGACCAGCACACAGAGAGCTGGAAACATGAAATAACAACTAAATCGTGATGGAAACGGCAGAAGTGCCAGCTGTTTTTTTTTCACTATGGCAAAAAAAGTATTTTTATAAGTGTAACAACGCCTGAAAAGGTCAAATTCTGGAAACAAATTAGAGGAAAAGTGACTTAAGTGTTATGACATGAAAACGGAGAAAAGACTAAAGATCTACACTGTACTCAGGTGATCATGGACACCATGAAAGTCACACTGCTGTTTTTAAATGTGTTCTGGTGGGTGTGCTGGATCTGTGCTGGATCTGTGTCGTGTTGCACAGCGTCTAAAGAAGATGTCATGGGAAATGGATTTATAGCTTTTATCTTCTGAAGAAATACATCAAGTTTTTGTGATAATTGGAAGACTAATTATTTTTGTCTTTAATTTATGTTTTATGTCTGCTCTCTTTGTTTATTTTACATAATTATGCAATTAATGCTAATTTAAAAGGATTGGGTGTCAAAAAAATTCCCGTGCTATTTTTAATCCCTGACCTAGTAAATAGCATGAGCATGTTTATTTATTTATTTATTTACTAATAAAGCCTGTGAGGCACTTATTCACTGCTCTGAATAAGAGCACCTGCTAAATGCTGTGAATGTAAATACATAAGCAATTTAAACTTGACAGTATAATCTATTTATAAAAGTGCGGTAATATAGTAGTATGCTATAATGTTAATTATACTAGCTGAACTCGATCGATCAAATTCCTTATGTTAATTAGTTTCCTTATGCGTAAATTTACACACACTCAGGAGTACAAGCAGGATACGAATGTTTGCTTGAAATTAAGAGGTTTTCACAAATACCAAATTACACATGTAAGTGCTCCTACTTGATAAATGGGGCTATACTGTAGAGGATGAATTCTCTTTCGTGTCTGGTCCCTGTGAGGTTTTTCCTCCTCATGTTGTCTCAGGGAGGTTTTCCTCAGAGCTGTCACCTCAGGCTTGCTCACAACTGGATCAGTACTGTACATTTGGATTTCCAGAAGCTCCCTTTTCACTATTTTTATATGAATAAACTTTAATTGAAAATTCAGAATAAATATAAAACACAATATTATGAACACAGCCAGGTGATCTAAACTAAACTGATGACCAACTATACACCAGCAACCTGTTGACAGGATCATGGGAACCCAAGGCCTACCCATGGTCGCAGCCCATCTGGTGCGATCCCACAGAAAAGTCAATGCAACACCAAATGTCACTGCTAGTCATGACAGAAAGGCACCAGAGCAGTGTGCTTCAAATGTTCAGCACTCACCTTGAATTCCCCTAACAGACACAGTTATCTCTTGAGAATTGCAAGGATCTTAACATGTTGTTTAATAACCCGTCAGTGCTATCCTACTATGGAGAATGGTGTGTACAGATCAACAAGTGCAGAAAATCCAGCCGAGTCAGCCAGTCCATATTCAGGTTCTAATGAACATTTCTCCCTGAAAGTCATTCTCAGAGTCCCATCTGTAATATCCAAGTGGTTTTCAACCTCTGTAACATAGTTGATGTCTTTTGTCCTCAAATGGATTTCTGATCCACTTAAAAACAGGGTCATTGTTGTGGGAAATATTTCTCCAAACTCCAAATATGTTGCTATTTAACGTCCCATTAGCTGTAATCCACTGGGATTGCTGGGAAAGCATTTCAGCTCTCACTGGCATTCCCACCATAATTCCATCTTTATATTTGTGCTCTGTTTTACAGGAATTCCATAATTTATCTGCTTTTATAGTCTGCTTTCATAGCCTCTAGCTGCTTAGTCATAGCACAAAATGGTGAATGTTGGGCCTGGTTTGGATGTAGTCTAATGTATTGGGCGCTCTACCCTCTACCTCTCAGCTCTAAGCACACACCGCACCAAATCACATTGCCTCGATCCTCCCCAATATCCTCCTGCATATCCATACAACTGAGTCACTTGCAATCTTTAAACGATGACCAAAGACCCATCTGTTGCTTCGATATTGGGGTTAAATTATTTACAGTAGTAACCTAATAACCCTGTGTAAGAATCAATCCAATAACGGATCCTTTATAGCACTTTCAATATTGTTTCAATATTTTTATGTACAGCATGCATAGTTAGTAATATTGCAGGTTAGGCATACCTGCATTGCTATGTCTTTTTGATTATGGTTATAACTTTTGCACTTATTTTTGGTACATTGGTGAAAACTTGGAGCGGTGTCACCCTATGTTCACTTTCAACAGCAAAGTAACTGTTGTATGTAGGTATGTATGTATGTATGTGATACAGAGACACAATTTCTGTCACAGCAGCAAATGACAAAGTGACATTTGAAGAAAGAATTTCTCAGTTCCATGCAATACGTGACAATTTTCCTGCCAATCCTAGTGATCCAGTCCAGTGGTCCAGTGATGCCTCAGTTCCCCCTTCACTTCAGTTCGTACTTGTAATTACAGCATTGCTCATTTTCTGTTTGTCACTCAAAAACGCAACGAAACCCTATAACCATGATTTGATCTTATCTTGTTATACACAACCTCTTATTAAATGTGTACAGATGCATTAAAAAGAAAAAGAAAACTTGATGATGGGGGTGTGCCCATAGCTGGTAGAGTTAACTAGCTTTATTAATTTGTGAATCTCCTAAACATTGCTCAGCCACAACAGTATGAGTTGCTACACACCCACTTATCAATTGGTAGCATGAACGCTGGGTTACTATGAGCTCAGCTCCAGCTTCTTTCTCTCCTGGCCACATTGCATCTGCTCTAATTCTGATGATAAATGTCATCTGCCATGATTCTACACACGTACACAACCATGCATATAGAAGATTTACTGGTGACTTGCTTTGTGACAAGTATTCGATTGCTTCGTGGCAAATGTTTTCTTTGTAACACTTCTCAATACCAGCGCTTGCTCTCTCTTGCATAACTGTCACTGTCAGGTTCTTTAACGGCTACGTGCTTGGATTGCATTTTTCCACCCTTCATTGCTTTGGATAAAAGCATCTGCCAAATATAATGAATGTAAATATAACATAGTAAACCTCACAGCTCATAATTCCACACACACATATACATACTAAGTACTGTAATCCTTCACACGAATGAAATTATTGGTGGCTAGTTTTGTGAT
Organism: Clarias laeviceps; assembly: GCA_030014305.1. Taxonomy (NCBI): domain Eukaryota; kingdom Metazoa; phylum Chordata; class Actinopteri; order Siluriformes; family Clariidae; genus Clarias; species Clarias laeviceps. The sequence goes on from JAQMYJ010000020.1 coordinate 6,695,239, forward strand.
TGACTGCTTCGTGACTATGTTTTTCCTATGTAGCATTTCTGCAGACCAGCACTTATTCCAACTTGTGAATTCGGTTACGGCTCGCTCTCTTCTTCACACTTTTTTTTTTTTCTCTCTTAAGTTTGTTAAATTGGTGGGAATTTAGTCTCGCAGCACTGTCACTTTCAGCTCTTTTAACAACTCCATGCTTGGATTGTATTCCTCCTCACTCGGTCTCTTTGGATAAAAGCATCTGCCGAGTGAATGAATGTAAATATATCATACTGAACGTCACAGCTGCTGTGAATTCACACACATACACTTGTATGCACATGATGAATTTATTGGGCTGTTCACAGTCTGTTCAGCGTATATCTCATTCTTTAGATCTCCCCAGGGATCGGGCTGTTGTGTTGCTGTTACGCACCAAGTAATGCACACAGTAACTGTGAATATGTAACGTACAGGTGAGAAGAAGTGATATGTACTGTATTATGAAGGAAGGGCAAAGCGTATCGGATCTGTTAAGAGATGAGCATTGGGGAAGTGGTGAAGCAGCTCATTGGGACTCCACCTGAATGATGTATTGGAATCCAGACAGGAGCCACAGCGCCTCTGAGAAGGGTAGAGTCCCACAACCAACAACCCCCTCCGTCTCCGAGCCATCTGCTGCTGTGCCGTTCCCTCTGCCTGCTCTCTACAAGCGCTCTGACAGGCGGCACCCACATGCTATGGAAACCTGGCATGCGACTGTACGCTGATCCGACATTCTTTCCACTCCAGTGTTTCAGTGCGATGTGCTTCTATGTATAAATATGCAAGAAGAGTATATTTACACAGATTATAAATTAAACAACTCATTTTCTACTTGACTGAATAGCCTGACGTTGGATGATGAGGCTGTTTCCACTTATAATGTTCCTGAGTATTTAAATCTCTCTCTCTCTCTCTGTCTCTCTCTCTTTCACTATCTAATGTAGTCATGCCCTGTAAGAAAGATCCAGTCTTGCATAATTATCCAGCTGTAATTTCATAAGAAATGACCCACGCTTCCCGGCTGGCTGTCTGTGGCCTACAGACAATGTCATCATACCCGTCATAAACACCCACACCTGAAAGATCATCCAATCTTTAATGCTCTCGAATGTTCTCCTCAAACAGAAGGCAGCATCTGTACGGTATCTGTAGTGTTAGGCGAGTGCAACCAAGCACATGCTTTTCATTTAAAAGAAATACATTGTATAGATCCTGTGATGTTTTGAGAAAGGTTCAAACTCATGCTCAATTAAAGGAAGCACCCGGAACAGCTGTTTCCAGCTGTTATAACCAGGAACTGTTTTAAAAATCCGTCACACCCAACTTGAACGTACTGTATTTGAACGTTTTAGGTGTGTTATTGTTCCGTTCAGTTGGAGTGCAGATAAAGTCTGAGTGATATCAGTGTTTGTGGAAAATCGCAACCTGCGTAGGTGTTCTCCATGCGAGAATGAGTGAGAGAGAGTATGTTTTGATTCGTTTCTAGTTTGCTTTATGGAACAGTTTCGACATGTACGCTACTAAACCAGTTGTTCCTCCTGCATGTGTCAGTCTGCAGACACCATGACTCAGAGAGCAAGAGAAAGACACAGGGTGATGTACAGAAGAGAGGGGAATGAGATGCTGCGGACAGATTTATGCAGACCACACAACAACGAAGTGTTGATGCGGTGATAGATGGCCACCTAAAACCCCAGCTAGACATCAACACAGCTTTCACCACAGAACTGTATGACGTCTGCCCTCTCTAGAGTCATTCAGCAGCAGCAGCAAAACAATATTAAATATTAAAAATATTAAATACAGCACTATAAAGATTCCATGATTGATCCTTTTGCTACTGTTTATACTAGGGTTTTATACTGGAACAAGGCTGCTATTAAAGCATAAGGGAAACTTGAAAAAAATTAAATAAACAAGTTAGTAAATGATGATGTGTGGCAAACCCTTACAGCAGGAGAGTATAAAGTAATGTAATTTTTTTAAACAAGTAAATGTTGTTAGTCCTTCAGCTGCTTTTGTGAAGGGGTCGCTACAGTGGACCATATGATCTGCAAAAAACTTTGGCACAGGTTTTATGCTAGATGCCAACCCTCTCATGTTATCCAGACTTGACACTGGCACTGCACCTAGTGGCTGGGGTTTGGGCATTGGGTGGAAAATTGAACCTGGGCATGACCCTGGAGGTAAGCAAGTGAGGAGGAATTTCTACTTGCCCCCCAAAGTGAAAAGTTTCACTCCAAATACTTTCACACCAAATACTCCAAACAACAGCACACTGGTTATCTAAAAGCACTTTCTATAGTGCTTATGCTGTATCGGATTACGGTAGGCCTAGAGCCTATCCCAGGGGACTTGGGGAACTAGGCGGGGTACATCCAGTATGGAGTGCCAGTCCATTGCAGGGCAGTAAAATTATCATTACATTAATAAGCTATACCATTCTACACATTTAGGGGAAATATATAATAAATATATTAGGCACTGGTGGCTCAGTGGTAGGGGTTTCGTCTGCGATGCGGAAGGCCTGGATTCGATTCCCAGCCAGCCAGTGCTCAAACCCCCCCAGCCTCTGGATGCCGGTCCCAAGCCCAGATAAAATGGGAGGGTTGTGCCAGGAAGGGCATCCGGTGTAAAACCTGTGCCAAGTTGTTGTGCGGACTGGATATTCTGCTGTGGGGACCCCTTGCCGGGAGCAGCCGAAAGACCAACAAAAACATATAATAAATATATTAGGAAGACTCTTAAACGTACACCATGGAATAATGTTTGGTAACAGACAAGCTGGTACAGGTGATCTAACTGTAGATCTCCTGGTATTTTTACTAAAAAAAAATCTAGAGTTTATTGGTGAATGGTGCAGTAAAGGAAAAGCATAATGAGCATCAATTCTGCAGCTGGAAATGCTTTGATGAGTGAGACCAGTGAGAATGACCAGACCGGTTCAGTCTGACATAAAGGCAGCAGTAACTCAGATAACCACTTGGTACAATTGTGGTAAGCATGAAAGCACTTTGAATCCTAGAATGCACAAAACATCAAACCTTGTGGGAGATGAGCTACAACAACAACAAAAAACAGGTCAGGTTTCATTTCTGTCAGCCAAGAACAGAACACTGATGCTGCAGTGGGCACAGGTTCAGACTTGAAGGTGAAGACATAGCCCGGTCTGGTGAACCTTGATTTTTGCACATAGATGGAAGGGTCAGAATTTGGTTCCAACAGCGTGAATCCATGGACACCTTGTGTCAACAATCCTGATTGGTGTAATGGTGTGGGGAATGTTTTCTTGGCACACTTCAGGCTTGTTAATTCTGACCAATCGTTACTTGAATACCACAGCCTATTTGAATTTTGCTGCTGCTGATGTGCCTCCCTTCATGGCCATTATTTACCATCTTCTAATGGCTACAGTACTTTCAGCATAATAATGCAACATGTAACAAAGATAATGTCATCTCAAACTGGAATAATGAACTTGACAAAGAGTTCATTGTTCTGTATTGGCCTTCCCAGAGAATCCCCTAGAAGAACTTGGAAGTGGTGGAACCAGAGATTCACAGCATGAACGTGCACATGAACAATCTGCAGGGATTGCAATGTCGTCACGTCAACACAAAACAGACTCTCAAAGCAGTATGTCCTACATCTTGTGGAATTCTTGGCAAGAAGAATTGAGGCTACGGAGGGCAAATGGAGGCCCTGCCCAGTATTACTTTAGTTTTCAAAATAAAGTGCTGGTTGAGTGTATTTTTAAGTGTTTATGAAGAAAAGTGTGATGTAAGCAGAAATTCCTGAAAGTTACTGTTGGAACAGGACGAATTGATATTATACTGTATATTTGATATTATTACATTAAATGTTACCAGACAGTTCTTTTGGCATGTCACACACATGCGTATATATCTACAGTTTTAAAACAATACATTAGAGATATATTTATTACAACTTTTGATAATTGAAGTTGTAATGGATGTGAATTCAAGTGAAATTTATGTTTAAATGCTGATTTAAAAAATTATATAATAAAAATAATCAAGAGTAATCTTGAAGTAATCTGTATTATTTCAACACTGGTGTTACGACAGCGATCAGTTGAGTCAGAACCATCAATGAGGCTCCTCTTCATGAAACCCATGAATGACCTTTATGTCCAGAGAGAGAGAGAGAGAGATGGATGATGTTATTGATGAAACAGATTTTTTTCATTTTCCAATATGATAGGCCATATCAGTTATATTTCATTTATTACATATTTAATGAAATGCTAAGGAAATTATTAAATTGCCATTGTTTTAGGCAACGTGTTGCTCCATTTAGTGAAGTGATCAAGTATGTGACATGCAACAAGCACTTACGGATGCCCTGCTGCTCAGGAAAGGTGCAGATGACAGCACAGTTTATAGGGTTGCCAGGTTTGTATAATTCAAATTACTTTTTGGCCACAGAGATAATGTTTTACTCTAAATAATTAGACCTAAATGTACTACATTTCCACTAACAAAGTGTAATTAAGGCTGGACATTTTAACTCATCTTGTCTTGCATGGTGAAACAAACCTGCTATATCGAACCATTGAGAACAGATACGTATATGGAAATTGGTTTAAAATGATATATTAGTGTGTGTTCTAAATTACTCTAAACTGCCTATTAGGGGATTAGAGGTTACGCATGAGAAAAACTCATGAGATATTACCCTATTGCAGAAGTCAAATGTGATAGACTCTTGACTTTTTTTGTTTGAGGGCTTTGTTGTTTGTAAATGCCCCACCAAATCAAATGGTCACTCCACTCATAAGAACATGGGTTACTATGGGTTGTATAGACACTGTCCTGGTGTTCTATAAGGGGTGGGGACAGCGTTGCATTGTGCGCTGCTGGAAGAGGCTAGACTGAGAGACACAATCAAGCCATCCACACAACATCTGTTTCTATGGAAAACATCCATGTGGCACTGCTTCCTGTCTGTGTTTACTGTGCCAGACACACTTGATTTAATCTGCAATTGCATTTTTTGTTCAACAGTCAGACCCAGTTGTGTTTCTCCTATTCAAGTGTGTGGTTCTTTTGACCTTGTCAGACTGAGGTGCTTGGGAAAATAAAATAAATGGGACGGTGTGAAAATATCTCTTTGAAACGAGTGCTGTATGGCCGACAGGTCAGCAATAGACAGGTCAGTATGTGCTGAAGCTCATTCTAGTGTTGACTTAACACTCTCAGCCTCTTGATTGCGTAGAGCCAACATGTGTCTCGCTCAATTTAGGGCATGTCAATAAATCAATGGTTAGGATGGCTAAGGTGTCTACCTCTGTATGTGTGTTTGTGTGATTGTGCGTACCATTTGTAAGTCTGCAAGTTCACTCTGCTAGTCATTTGTTAGTTTTCCTTCGATGGGTGAACACAGGAATTCAAGATGCCTGCTTAAATAGGCAAATAAGCAGTTGCATTGAAGGAAGGTCAGCTGCGTGGCACTGCACATAACAATCAAGATTTTAGGCTGATCTGTCAGTGATGGTGGAAGAAAACCCCGGCTAGTGCTGGGGACACACGTGCACCACAGTGCACATGTTGTATTGCAAGCGCAGAGCCGTAGACAGAAATCTGAATAGGGAAAATTATTTTTCTTTTAAAGAACAAGTTTCCAATCATATTCACTAATGAAATAAAATAGACCTGAGATAAGCAAGATTTGATTGTGAAACCTGTCAGGGCACAAAAGCCTTCCAGGTAGGTTTGGTGTCTGACAATCTGAAAATATATATTTAAAAAATATATCCAGAAAGATCTCGTTTCCACAGTAATTGCATGAAAAGTCGATGAGTTTAATTTGTTATATTTACTGGCAATTGAATGCAATCAAAGCAGGAATAGAATGTGAAAAAAAGCATAGACCTTCTCTTTTACACTCTAACACATCCACCTACACGACACACACATACACACACATGCACATAAGGAAATCAAATGCTGATAGATGATTGTAAGTGTAGGCCATAAGGGTGCCATTTTTACCTGTCAGGAGACCTTTTAGACGTGATTACACATGATTAATACCTTTCTCCATCATAGCTATTCATTACCCTCCTCTCTGTCCCTGAGGAGCCCGATCAGACTGGAACAAATCACTCATGGCCTATTTCAATTTTGGTCCCAGCAAAAAGGCATCCGTAACAGCCCCTGCATGCTGCGATTTAATGACTTTTATGTCTGTCCGCTCAAATATGTTGTGATGAGTGCAAATAGCCCTTTTGTGATGGTTCATTCTGCTGCGTTTCGCTGCAGATCGGCTTTTTCACGCTCAGATGATAGAGCACAGTCTGAGAGCCGTAAAAAACCGAGACAGTGGACTGTGGCGGCAGATGGCTGCTTTGCGCATCTCGAGTTTGAGCATTTCTGTTAGACAGCAATTTAAAGCTGCACCCAAACAGAGAGAGGACAAAACATGTCAGACACAGATTGCAATTATTACAACTGAGTTTTTGTGAGGGACTGGGGAAGGATTAATTCCTGTCAGAGATGTTGCTTTTAGAAAAAGTCTTTTTCATTGTTTTATATCAGACATTTGGATTTATCGTATACTTCACTCTAGAGCATGGCTATAGCTAGTGAAGCAAGAAGTAAAACATTAAAGATGCATGTCGTTATAGAAAAATAATCAGTGTGATCAGAGTTAAAAATACAGAAAAGCATTAAACCTACTTTCTGTTGTCTGTCCTTTTTGCGTAATGTGTATATTGATTGAACATGCTTAAGAGATTTAGATTTGGTTTTCTAAGTAATATTTAGAAAAACAAATAATAAGAAAGCAAATAATCCGCTACGCTTGCATTTATTTTTCCCATGGCTGAATTTAATATGCATCTTTTTAATCACTATTTCAGGTGTGTCAGCAAAAACATAAGCCGAAACAATGATCAGATCTATTTGCATTTCAGTCTGTGCAAACACTCAACATGACCATCACTGATAGCCTTCTTGAATCTGTAACCTTCCGAAGACTATTGGTGCCGTTGTACTTGGTTCCACATTTATCCAAAACAACCTTAATGCTATTTAATGTTAATGTTATTGACAACAAATCTTCTGAGGGGGGATGTCAAAATGTATATCTATTACTGTACATGTACAGTCATCTTTCAAAGATAGTATCCCCTCTTTTAAGTCTATGTGTTTTTGCGTAAAAACATCATAAACATCTTCTTATAGTAGCAGGTCTTAGTCAAATACAAACTCCAATGAACAACACCATTTTTCACTGCGCCATTATTTATTTAACAAAAATGTGGGCAATACTAAGTACCCCCTTACAGGTTACACAATTTGAAGAAGGTAAGTTGAAGCCAGGTTCTGCTAATCATCAGCCCTTGATTCATTAATCATCAGCAGGTGTGCAGATGTCTTTAAAAGAAGAGGTTTTGGCAGTTTGCTGGTCTGGAGCATTCAGGTATGTGTTAACACAGTGCCAACAGGAAAATACATGATCTGTGAGAAGATCATACACAAGTGGGAAAGCATGACAGTTGCCAATCTTCCCAGGAGTGGACATGCCAGCACATTCACCCCACAATCAGACTATGCACTGCTCAGAGAAATACAAACAACCCAATAGCTACATCTCAAACCCTACAAGCCTTTTAAGAATTTTAAAAGTTTAAAAGTCCATCACAGCACAATTAGAAGAAGACTGAACAAGTAAGTTTTTTTTATGGGTTGCTAGGAGAAAGCCTCTTCTGTCTAAAAAGAATATGGAAGCACAAATAAGATTCGCAAAACAGCATCTAAACAAAAGGTTTCTGGAACAAAGTTCTGTTGACAGATGAGACCAAAGTGAAGTTGTTTGACCTTAATGTCCAGTGCTGTGTTTGGGAAAAACCAAATAGCATTTCAGCAGAAAAACCCCATACCCATGGTCAAGCACAGTGGTGGAAGGGTGATGATTTGAGCTTGTTTTGTACCCACAGGACATAGGCACCTTACACTTAATAAGTCAACCATGAGCTCCACTGGATACCAGAGTATTCTAGTGGCAAATGTGAGGCCACTTTATTTTTGTTAAATTTATTTTTGTATTTGCCAAATACAGTACTAAGATCCAAAACGATCAGATGATTTTTTTTGTTTTGTTTTTACACAAAAACCCATAGAATTTAAAGAGGGGTACTAAGTTTTGAACATGACTGTGAATCCAAAAGAATCTTTAGGGTAGCTAATGTTAATGTTATTGACGGCAATTACTCTGATTCGGATGTCAAATTGTCTATCTATCTATCTATCTATCTATCTAATAGATAGATAGATAGATAGATAGATAGATAGATAGATATATGTATGAAGGACACTGTGCGACTTTTGATTGCGCCAAATAACAGACCACCGTTATGAGTCTAAAAACTTCCTTTTCTCTATAAAATCTCCTGATGCACTAATGCACTTATCCCAGTGTTTCACTAATGCTTGGATACCACCAAGATAGAAAGTTTTCTCTGTACACCAGACCCATGATTGCAGGATTGCCTGCTTCACGTCTGAAACACTGGCCTCCAAGGAACTCCTTTAATGGCCCAAAATTGTAAAAATGGCTTGGTGAGAGGTGATGACTATACAGGGATGTGGCTACAATTAAGTTTTACAGTGGCTAAGAGTCTCATCACTGTGCTCTGCTTGATGTCTTTTGTCTCCATTCATTAGAAATTTCCCAGTTTCTCTCATATATAGACAGCATATCATCTATATGCCAAAATCACTGACTTTATGCATCTAAATAATGAACAACTGCAGCACTTGTACTCAAATGCACATGAAACTCAAACCAGCTGTCCAACGCTATTTAATGTTGCATGTACTAACTGTAGTAATGCCACTATTACTGTGCTTGTGTTTGTGTATTTTTGCTTAATATTTTATTAATACTGTGCACTGCAGTGTTTTTTGTATAGCCTGCAGTAGAATTTCACAGAGTACATTATGTTGACAAAAGCAAAGAAAAAATGTTAATCAACAAATTTTTTTTTTAAACTAATATCTAAATACTTCATCCTTTTACAAACCTTGTATCCACTCACCTTAGTGGTCAGGAATTAAAATAAGCTAGGCTTTACAGTAGATATTTGGTTGTTTAAAGTGAGAAAATGTAGCTGTGTCATTGTCGCCTGTCTTCTCTAACAGATGGTCGAATAATTATGCATTATACACTTCTAACTTGTAATGTCTAAAATTACATTGTTTTGTGGTGAAATGACAGAGACTCTGTCAGAAACTCTGTTATTATATGATTGATTGTTTCAGCCATATTTAAGTACTTCCCTGCTGAAAAATACTGTACAGCTCGGTCTGACCAGCTACATGTATCTTTTGCCAAGCAAATACCTGGTAGGTTTAAACACTTTCTATATTACTGCTACTCATAGAACTAAGTATTTTAAGAAAATTACTTAACAGTAATGCAATTGAAAATTCTCAAGCATTTTACTGATCAATTAATAGGGATACTGGGAAATATCTTATATTCTTTTTTTCATCTTAAAAAGAACTCTTCTATGTAACACCTTTCTATTTACTGTACTGTATGTATGGTCCAACCTGAATATCTGTGGCAGGATCTACCTTCGTATGTTCCCGGCCTGTGTTGTCCCTCCCTGCAGGCTCAGAGCTCAGGACTAGGTCTGCAGTCTGGAGGGGAATTGAAAATCTAACTAAGGGATGGGTCAAAGCCAGCTCCCCTTGAGCATTGCAGAGTGCTATGAAGCTGCCTTTTACCTGCTTTGCAAGGGAGCAAGTGCATTTCTCTAGGTATCAGCACTCATCCGTCATCTCTCAGCCCTAACTTTTTCATTGCCTCTCTAATCCTGGGAAGTAAGAAGTACTGTACATTTCTGATAATAATAATAATAATAATAATAATAATAATAATAATAATAATAATAATAATAATACAGGATAAGCAGTATAGAGAATGAGTGAGGGATGCCACTATGATGCCACTTGTTTTCATTGGTAAAGATATTGTTATATACTGTATATTATACCAATTCAAGATCTGACAATAGCACTGAATCTGACACAATATAATGATGAAATATGATTTGATTTAGTAGCCACAAATTAATATATGCTCAAGATTGTTCAGAATCTGGGCTATGCCTACTTTTAGCTTACAAATGATGATGATGTACAGAAGCACTATCTTCTCTTACTACCTTTAAAAATATCATCCACCCATCCATCCGTCCATCTATCCATCCATCTATCTATCTATCCATCTATCTATCTATCTATTTATCTATCTATCTATCCATCTATCTATCTATCTATTTATCTATCTATCTATCTATCTATATATCTATCTATCTATCTATACTGCACAAATGATGGTTGGGGAAAGACCAAGTGATTACTCAAACTCAAATCATCAGATCACTCTTTCCCCTATTCTGATGTTTGATGTGAACATTAACTGAAGATTTTGATTTGTACAGTATTTAGATTTTTTTAATGCTGTGCTGCTGCCACACAATTGGCTAACTGTTTAAACAGCAAGTGAACAGCTATTAAAGCAAATGATGAGCGTATGCTTTTTTTCTAGTGGTAAAATAACAATTGTGTGGTCCTCACCAACATAAAGTATACAAATAAACAATAAACCTCAAGTGACAACTTACAACATATTTCAATGTCATCCCTCTCCCCCCCCCAAAAAAAATTAAAACAACCTTCAGAACACAATTGTCCCTTCTTATTTCCACAGTCATTAAGAGGGTAATAAGTAGCTACTACATGTGCTACTAAAGATAAGCACAAGACTAGTTATTCATCATCAAGAAGTGTGACTACTGCTATAAAAGCCAAACCTTTGGCAGTTTGGTGTTATCTAGGGTACTCAGGTGTGTGTCTACATTATGCCAAGAAAAAAGGACACTGGCTATGACCTCAAAGAAGCAACTGGTGCTGCTTATCAGTCTGGGAAAAGTTATAAGGTCATCCACAAACTATTTAAAATTAGTTTCTAAACGTCTCTATACATAGGACCAATTAACACTTTTTAGCAATTTGTAACCTTATTTAAGGAATAAAACGTTTCTTCGTAAACACACACAGAGTCATCTCTCCCACTCATGATAAACTCGTGTTAACACATCTATTGTTATGCATGTAAAAGTATTTGGAATGCTTTCCAAATGCAACAGCTTCTCAATCCCACCATGAAAATGATTGCAGTATGTTATCACATATTATCTTATTTTGTCAAAGGCTATATGAAAATATTTGAAAGACATATATGAAGGATTTGAGGACGGTGATAAGGATTCTTCAAGACAATTGCCAATCTCCTCAGGATCTTTCAGAAATTCAAAAGTTGAAGGTCAGATCATTTAATGCATAGTAATATAAAGACCTAAGCCAGCTTATCACAGGACCTCTGTGAGCACATTAAATATTTATGTTCATGAGAGCCCCATCAGAAAAAGACTGAACAAAATGGTTTTCACATAATGCTGGCTAGAAAAAAAAAAGAAAACCCCCTCTGCAGAAAGAATATGGGAGCATGACTTGGGTTTGCAACATTGCATCTGAGATGTATAAAGGTAACTGAGAAATATAAAGTTTTGGACTAATATCCTTGAGACTCATGAGACTAATGAGAAAGGAGAGATGCAAGCATGTTGTTCTGACTGGCTAAAGCAGGGAAAAGTTGCTGAAAGGGCCAGGGAAAAGTCCACAAGACCACAACCCTGCTGAGATGCTATGGCGAGATTTTAAGAGAGCTATGCATAAATGAACACCCTCAAACATCAGTGAACTTAATCAATGTTGTAAAGATGAATGACTTAACCATAACAGTGTGAAGGACTTATACAAAAAAAATATACTACAAGTTAAGTTCAGCCTTTATTCATCACATTTACATTACTGCACAGTGAAATTCTTTATTCTTTGCATAGGCCAGCTGTGTTAGTAGGCTAGGGTCAGAGCGCAGGGTCAGCCATTATACAGCACCCCTGGAGCAGACAGGGTTATGGGCCTTGCTCAAGAGCCCAACATCGGCAAACTGATGGGGCTTAAAACCGCTGACCTTGCGATCAGTAATCCAGAGCCTTAACACACTGAGCCACCCCTGCCCCATTATTACTGCAAAAGGTGGTTCTACATGTTTCTGAAATATAGGGTGTACTTATTTTCTTCCCATCTGGTTCCAGAAGAAAAGGGAAACATATGATTACATCTATATCTGTTGTGTTCTTGTTGTCATCTGAGGTTATTTGTGTGTTTATAGACATTTTTGTGAACCACAGCATTCTTATAAAGGCCCTGATAAATAGCCAAAGGAGAGTGTATATTATTTTTCCCAGGACAGTACATGGAGTATCACAATTCATACCACATTTTTTACTTAAAGTACAGTTCTTTTTTTGAAAAGAAATTCGGGCAACACAGTGAAAAAAACAAAAACCTTAGGTAACACAAAGAGAAATGTCTACTCGTTTATCATCCTACCAATAAAATAATGGCTAACATAATAAACTTCACAAGTCTCCAGAATGATCTTGTGACTGCTTCCCTTTTTAAAGAACGTCCGCTCACCTACATCTCGCACAGATGTGACAAAACCATCAAAGACACGCTTGTCAGGAGTGAATTAAATGATCATCCTAATAATTACTCTAATACGCATTCAAGCGTTTAAGACGTTCCACTTGTAAATTTATTAACACAGCCGCTAAAATTACAGGCCCTAAAGGATCACTTTAATCAATCACCCCTCATGAATTAGTGCAGGAGTTATTTCTTGCCTTTCCTCTACAAGATCAGTCACATACTGGAGAAGCCAGATCGTTTTGTTGAGCTCCCTTGTACCATTACAATGAAGTATTTTCTCCTTTTCTCATAGTTAGACTGCTCACCAATGTGGACATAGAATGAAGGATTTCTCCATTTGTATTGTTATACTGTTTCTATAAGGACCTGTATACAGTGTAGGTGGCACGGTGGCTTAGTGTTTAGCACTGTTGCCTTGAACCTCCAGGTCCTGGTTTTAAATTCCACATCGGGCCTAAGGCATGGAGTTTCCAGGTCCTCTCCCCTGCTTGGTGGGTTTCCTCCGAGTTCTCATGCAGAGACATGCAGATTAGGCTAATTGTGAATGTGCTTGTGAATGTTGACTGGAGGTCCTATCATGCTTGTATAAATTGTGAATAAATACAATGGTCACCATTGGCCCCCATGGTCCCTAGTTGGACTAAAGAGGTTCCTAGATGGATGGATGGATGGACCTGTATATACAAGGAAGGCACGTGCTGTTAGAGGAAAATAATCAACAATGTCGTGATATGCCCAAGCCCAAAATGAATTGTTGATTATTTTCCAATAGCAGCATGTCCCAAAGTATATTATTTCCAACACTTCTCATATATTCTCATGTGTTGGATGTTTTATACATTTACAGTAATGTTTAATGTTGTGGGATGTCCACGAAATGAGTTAGCACTGAGTAGCTTATATTTTGTTTAACAAGGGAACACATTTGTAGTTGTTACACTCTTTGTCCAGCCCTTGACCTTGTTGTCTCAAGCAGGTTGTTTGTGGTCAGTGTTTGGGGGTTATTTTTCTGACCTTTCATGACAAAACATCCAGTCACTATTGGACATCACTCAGCCTTCCAGGTCATCGGCTAGCATTGCACTAATTCAATTCATCAATGGATTAAAGGGCCTGGACAGGAACACCCCCTGAGGCAGGTGGCTCCACGCTTCTTTCTTTGTCACTTGATCCTGTGGAGTAGGACATGCTACAGTGAAGCCACTATTCCCTCCCTCAAGCTTCTGTGCTTTTGGTAGCCTTGATCAGAGTCTGGCTCTCTTGATCTCCATGATTAGGCTCCATGGCAACACCATGTGAGGCCCGTCAAACTGTGTTTAAACCATCCAAGCAACAAGAAGGGGTCATGACCATGATTGAACTTTGACTTTGGACTCCCTGTTGACATGAAGCTGGGTAATAAAAATCAGATCACTTGCCTTTATGAAGTGCAGGTGGAAAGACATGCTGCTTAATCAAAGGAGTGCACAACAGGGAGGGCTTGGAGAGAAGAGGGCTGGACAAGACAGATGGACACATTTAGAATTAAAGTGAGACCTGAATTTACGATATATTCAGTCCCACTATTTCAGTCACATGGACTGAAAGCAGATAAAAATAAATAGTTGGTAACATGTTCTTCTTCTTTTGGCTGCTCCTGTTAATTTTTTTATTTGGCAAAAGGTTTACCCTATATGCCCTTCCTGACACAACACTCCCATTTTATCCAGTTTCGGGATTGGCACTATGACTGCACTGCCTTGTGCAGCCCCAGTGGTTGGGTTTACACACCTGGGCCTTTCCCATGGCAGGCGAGGATTGTACCACTGAACTAGCAATGCTCCAATAAAGTCTAATATTATGAAAATTTGGTATTTTATATCGTATTTTATTTAAAACTTAATTACGATTCATTCACTCTCTAATAGCAAGTGCCTTAACTGTTCTGAAATATTTAGCCATTTGTGAAGATAATGTGGAGTGAGGGCTGGCCAAAAGTCTTAAGACCAATCGTGAAAAAGCTTCTATTCTGCAGTCTCTTCTAATATATAATATAATTTACAAATTATATTATATAATGTAAGTGAAAACTCAAATCTTTGGAATATTTACAGAAATTTCAGAGTTTCTCAGTATTTGGTATGACCCTTTTTTCTTTACCTTTATATATATATATATAATGTAATTTACAATGAAAAAAGACTTGCAAAATGTGTATTTTATTATTGATGAAGATCATATACTATGTTCACCTTATCCTATCTAACCATCTGGCTCACACATATATCCTATTAATATGCTTATTAATATTCATCAGTCATAGTCTATTATTCATGAGACTCACACTCTGTGGACATTTATTTAAAATAAATACAGGATGCAGAAACCATGCTCCCATCATACAAGGGTAATATGGCATAATTTTAAACATTTAGATTACTAAATAATGATTGAACATTATAAGTTAATGAAGTAGAAATTATATTCATTTTAAAGCTAGAATTGTGTGTGGTAGACTATAGAGGAGAAGTCTTTTTGTAGTAACCTAATGGCTGTTTAATTATTGAGACAGCAATCAGAGCACAAGCTAATTGTCTGAAAGTATGAAATATACTGTAATAGATAAGACACTTCACAACAATTCTATTTGTAGAGATTTACTAATGTGAATGTTTTATATGACTTATGTCTATTGTATTAGATACTAGTTCATTATATACAGTACACACATATATACACTTGCCAGCCACTAGATTCAGTACACCTAGCTAGTATTGGCTTGGACCTTCATTTGCCTTCAGAACTGCCTCAATTCCTCATGGCGTAGATTCAAAACGTTGTAGGTAACCTTTTTGAATCTACTGTAGTTTGGGTCACATCACAAAGTTTCTGCAGATCTGTTGGCTTTATATCCACAGTGTGAATCTTCCATTCCACTACAGTACATCCCAAAAGTGCTCTACTGGATTGAGAGCTAATGATTGTAGAGGGCATTAGAGAACAGCGAACTCATTGTCATGTTCAAGAATCCAGTTTGAGATGATTTTACCTTTCTGACAAGGTGTGTTATCCTGTGGTCATTAAGGAATGGACATGGTCATGGACATCAATAATACGGTGTCTGTGGCATTTAACCAGCCCAAAGTGTGCCAAGAACATCTTCCCAACATCATTGCACCACCACCTCCAGCCTGAACTGTTAATACAAGGCTTTCATGTTTATGCCAAATTCTGACCCTACCATACGAATGTAGTAGCAGAAGTTGAGACTTAGCAGACCATGCAACATTTTTTCACACTTCCGAAGCCTCAGTTTCTTGCGCTTAGCTGAGAATCCAGTGTGGTTTCCTGCTGCTGCTGTAGCCCATCTTCTTAAAGGCTCGACATGTTGCCTTTAGAGATGCTCTTTGGCATACCTCTGTTGAAATTAGATGTTTTTTGACTAACTGTTGCCTTTCTAATAGCTTGAACTAGTCTGGCCATTCTCCTCCTAGTCTGGCCATTCTCCTCCAACATCTGGCACTTTTGCACAGAAAACTGCAGCTCAATGGAGATTTTCTCATTTTTAAACCATTCTCTGTATGTCCTATAGATGGTTGTGCATGAAAATCCCAGTAGATAAGTAGGTTCCTAATACTTAGACCGTCTGGCACCAAAAACCACACCATGTTCAAAACAACTTAAATTACATTTCTTCCCCATTCTGATGCTTGATTTGAAAGCAGATCTTCTTGATCATGTCTAAGAGCCTAAATGCATTGAGTTGCTGCCATATGATTGGGTGATTAGATATTTGCATTAACACTTACAAGACATTAAACAGGTACCTACTGTACTGTAATGAAGTGGCTGTGAGTATATAAACTGGTTTATAGCATTTGAGGAATAACTATTGAGGAATTACAACTCTTTTCATACACGATTTTATATTATTATTATTATTATTATTATTATTATTATTATTATATTTGGGGCTCATAAATAATGGAAGAAACTAACATAATTACAACTATAAAGGTGGCCTTTAATACTTGGATAAAAATCCTTTCCAGTGTTTCCTCCCTTTACTGCAGTCAAAAGCATGCTCCATTGGGTTGAGAGCAGGTGACTGACCTGGCCAGTGAAGAATATTGAATATCCCATTTATTTGCCTTGCGTAGCTTTCACTGTATGGTTTGTGTCATTATCCATCTGCAATATGAAGCGGTGTCCTATCAGTTTTTCAGCATTTGGCTGAATATGAGCTGAGAATATAGTCCTATACACTTCAGAATGCAGCCTGCTATTTTATTATCTGTCTGGTCATCAATAAACACCAGTAAACCATTTATATTGGCAGCCATACACACATATACCATAACACTTCCTCCACCAAGATGATGTATGCTTTGGATCCCGGGCTGTTCTCTTATTTTTCCATACTTTCCTGTTCCCATCAATCTAGTACAAGTTAAGTTTGGTTTCATCAGGCTAGTTCTTTGGATTGATGAAAGTTGCAAGGTTTTCCGACAAAGTCTAATCTGGCGTTTCTGTTCTTGAATGGTTTGCACCTTGTTGTAAAAAATCTCTTAACTGTAGACTTTGACAAAGACATGACTACCTCCTCAAGAGTGTATATACAATCAGAAACACATTTGTGTTCAGGGCTTAGTTTCATCTCATTCCAAACACCAAACAACTGTACCACAGACATTATGAACACAATCAAAGTTACATTTATATTGCTTGTTAGTCCAACTGCTTGCCAGAGGCTAAGTGGGTGTTTGTTGCTCTCTTTGTAGGTGCCTCAGAATAATTAGAAGCAGTGAAAGCTGGTCTTTAAGCTTTCTTGATGTTGGGGTGAGACATTCCAGGTGTATTTGTATGTCTATGCCAAAGTGATGAGACATCATACATGTGTTCGTAAGCAATGAAATATCAGTGCACCTGGGTGAGAATCCAAGACATGCTGTATAAGTTTGTTGTGGCCCATTTTATGTGTTTCAGAAGCTTTATTGCTAGGTGGCATTTACGGAATGGATTTTATTTGGGTTCAAATATAGCAGTGTGACTTCGGGCTATAATTCATGCTGAGATGAGAAAGTGTTAACGATGCAGACCTTAATTTATTTGTTTGCTTGTTTGTTGTTTTAAAAACAATGTTAACATTTAGGTCCTGTTCTCCAAAGTACACATGGTGTTTTTATGTGCCTTGATCAGTGTATCAGGTTGGTAAATCTGGTATGTCATACTAGGGACAAATAACACACATAAAAAAGAAGAAGAAAGACATTATCATGCAATCACACAAATGATTTTATGTAAAAATATGAAAAAGCCATGTCACATGCATTTCCTTTCAAGGTTCAACACACTGTTTAGAGTAAAACACTGATTATGTTTACACAATGTAGCTAAACAGCTCCGCACTAACAGCACTACCAGCACTACCAGCACTAACTTACTAGTTATCTTGTTAATGTTAGCTCACTGAAAGTATTCAGTGCTGATAGCTAGCAAGTTTGCCTATTAACCAATCTAGTCAGTGAAACTATTGTAAACAGAGCCAAGTTGAGTATTAGTATGAAATCAAATACTGTAACAAAGTTGGTTAGCTAGTAAGCTAACATTTGGCATTAAAGTTGGAACAGTCTGTGCTAATAGCGTTTATCTTTTTGTTCCATGTAGACTTTCGTTTCATTTGGGAAATATTATACCAGTGGGATGAGGAAGCAAGTGTGTTTTGTTTTCACAGGAACTTATAGAACTGTTTGTGACAGAAACAGAGTCCCTTGTGCCTTCAGCACTTCAGAACAGTATTTTCAGCTACCATCTGGCTCACTATTATTGTGCTCCACAAGCACATAAAAAAAAGAGAGAATGAGAGCACGTGCTCAATTTCACTCTCACTTCGTTCATAGTTTTCAGCCAATAAAATCAGTTTGGTTCCGATACTAAAATAGTCTGGAGTCAAGGAACCAAGACATTAGAGTTTTTGAGTGGCCGTGTTTAACAATAACATCTCAGATTATGTATTTCATTAGCAATTTTTTTATTGTCATCTTGTACTGATGTGTATAAGATTTAACTTTTCGTTTACGTCGGTACTGTATATCCTTAACAACACATGAAATGGATGTTTATATAACTATACTGTAGCTCAGGTGGCTAGCAGGTACTTAATGACTCAACATGAAAATAATGCATTGTTTGTTTATTGAAAAGCCACAGTACTTAAAACAGACAAGTGGCATCACTTTAACCTTAATTATAAATATCAGAATTTATGAAGAATAAACAGTGTCTCCCTAGTTAAATCAACTGAATTTACTGTACAGTAACTAGCTCACATTTGTCACACGGCTAAACACTGGCAGGAGTTTGAATATCAGACTCTCTATTTACACTGATTATAGTTTTGTTTCATTTCACAATAGAAAAACCTGTCAAAATACACATAGACATTCTGTTATGGATGTTCATCATTTATATTTGCTACATTACCATTATATTTGCTAGATATAAAAGTAGGTGGTAGTAAACTGTTCATTTACTGCAATTTGACATGACTGGGATTTTAGTAGATTGACCAGTAGTCAAGCATATAGGTTTGATTGCTAACATCAGGTTTGACTGCATATAGGTTTGATTGCTAACATCAGGTTTGACTGCATATAGGTTTGACTGCTTACTGCTGATTTTATATACACTACCGTACTACTTGCAAATTTCTTTTTTTTTTTGTTTAGTGATTTATTTTCTACATTCTACAACAATACTGGGGATTTCAAAACTA
>JAQMYJ010000020.1:6714703-6731998 GCA_030014305.1 Clarias laeviceps
GTGTTATTTTATAGTTTTGAAATCCCCAGTATTGTTGTAGAATGTAGAAAATAAATCACTAAACAAAAACAAAGAAAAGTGACCCCAAACTTTTGAACTTTTTATATAAAAAAAAATTTTAAACGCTAATTTGAAAAAAGTATTAACGACACTATTTACAGCAAATAGTGCAAACAGTTGTTCCTTTGAACACAGGAAATTTAAAAAACATTTTAAATTTATACTCTTTGCCCTATTTGTTACTGGTGATGCGCTTTTACTATGTTTGCACAACCATTCTTTCTCAGCAGAATAAATGAGGAGCGTGTCTTTCATAACATAAAATGAGAACATAACAGAAGTGTTTTTGTGGTACTGTTCCAAAATAGATTTTTTTCTCTGTTGACTGATTGACATCAAATCAATATGGCTGCATAAAGCAACAAAAATAAGTAATACATCCGACTTTGCCGTTACAGTAATCAACATACAGACATATTCATTTGTTAAGTCTAAACCACTGACTATGCATTTCGCTGTTTGAAAGAAAAAAAAAAACACACATCACTCTTCTGAGATAGCTGCCTAGTTTGTTGATAACAAAACACAAGGGCTTCCAGTTTTCCACTTTGTCAGAAATTCTAAAAGGCAAAATGATGTTCAACTTTTTCAACCTTGTAAAAATTCCATATCTCTAAAGTGAGATTTGTATCTTTTTCTTCTCAGTGACCTGCTGCCTGTTGTATTAATTCACATGTGTACATAAGGACATTCACAGCACTGTGCATCGAAAATTCATCCTCAGGACCTAGACCGTCAGTAGCGAATTCTACTGACAGGTTTTAAGGCGTGTGAAGGAGGACATACAGAAAAAAAACAGAGCTTGTAAAAAGAGCTAATTTCAAAAGCTTTTGATACCACCTCATACAATCTTAGAATTGCTGTACCTGTAATGGCAGAATTGCCTGCACCTGTATTTAATCACCTCTACACTACTTAAGGACACATCATTGACATATCTTTGTGAAGTATATACGCTGTACCTTTGTTTGATGTTGACTGTGGTTTGTCATTTTTTCATTTTTTATTTTGTCTTATTTTAATTAGAATTTCTTGCAAGCTTTTCAAGAAAGCTGTTATCTTCCTATTCACATTGTGTATATCCCTGTTGCCTGCCAATATTCTTCGTCGACATCCCATTTAAGATTAAGCCTCCCCTTGCTGTAATATTAACCTCCAATTCTTTGGGAAACCTTTCCACAAGATTTAGGAGTGTGACTGAAGATTTGTCCATTCAGTCACAAGAGCCTAAACTGAATATTTTTACTGGGATTAGTTAATATTTTCACTGCTGAAATAACAGCGCTGATGTGAACTTTAAGGCGCTTTAAGTCGTTTTAAGACAAATATCTGATTTACTTTTTCCATGTCTCATCTGTGATTTACTATCTGATTACTGAACATGGAGAAATTTTATTTCTTTGTATTAATACGTTAGGCAGAGAGTTCTGCTGTACAGACAAGCAGAAATGTATGTTGGATTCAACCTGAAATAATATCACTGATTACATTAAAGCTGAACAGCTTATTTTTAGCTTTAGCCATTTAATTATTTCTAAAATCTATGTACTGTAAGCATCAAGCTGCTAATGATAGTAATATATAAATAGATTCTACAAGCTGCTAATTATATGTTAGTATTTTTTTTATAAAATCACTACCAAGTAATTTTTACTCACTTATTGTCTATACCGCCTTATCCTGTATTCAGGGTCGCAGGGGGTCTGGATCCTATCCCAGGAGATTTAGGGAACAAGGCAGGATAGACCCTGGACAGGGTGCCAATTCATCGCAGGGCACACAGACATACAGAAACTATGGCCAATTTGGGAACACCAATTAGCCTAATCTGTACTGTATGTCTTTGGGAGGAAACATGCAAACTCCATGCACACAGACACGTGAACTGACCCTGACCCTGTTGATGCAAGGCGGCAGTGCTAACCACTACACCACTGTGCTGACTAACTATTTTTAATTATTATTTAATTGTTGTATAAGTATAGTAATAGTTAGATTCAGCCATGAAAATTGCTGTTATGCTCTCAATCAAATATAAATATATAAGTGACATAAGTGATATCATTTAAGTCTAGACTCCCAGGAATTGCTGGCTTAAGTGGTAATTTTGAAAGACAAATTATTTGTCTAAAACGGAAAACCATAAAAGCCATAATTCTATTTTTAATGGGGTGAATGACATTAGAAGTAGAGATTTATGAACCCGCACATCTACGTCCTTTAAAGATTTGACAATTATTATTATTGCACACATTTATAAAAATGAAACAAATATTTAAACAGCTGGATTATGTTTCTAAAATAAACCTTCGTGAGGAGGTCTGTGGAATTTATTTTCCAGCTGAATGGTTCGTTGACTGCAAAACATTTTTAAACCTCTGGACTAAAGTGATAAAAATGGCGAAGGATTTAGCTTGTTGTTGTTGTTAAATACTGTTCACAAACCAAGCAGTGAATTCATTAACAGTTATAATATCTTTTACACACTATGTTTAGAAACGCCCACATTACATTACATTAGTATATAACATATTTACTTCCTACCTGGTGGAACTTAATCGTAGTTATTTATAGATTTCTAAGTTATTTATATGAGCCATCGCTCTCTCTTTTTCACCATCATAAAAGGCGATTTATATATGTAATATCTAATGAAGAGTCAGGAAGGTCATTTTAGTCTTTAGTTAAAGTGAGTCTCTAGGTAGCTAATAGGATTCATTAATGCTGTGAGTAGCTCTTGGGAATCTGATAGTGGCCGACTGACTGACTGACATCAGTAATTGTGGTGAACTGTGTCGCTGTTGGGGTCAGCGGTTTCCAAATTTCCTCTGCTGTCATTAAAGGTGTGTATTGGCAGTGGGTGATTAAACGGGGCTTCTGGAGGACAGCAGCAGCAGATGGTCTCTCCCCTGCAGTGGTGTCATTGCAGCTCAGACAGTGGAAACTGGGAATTCACTGCCACAGCCAGACAAGGCTGTGTACAGGTTTGAGAGGACAACAGAAAGCCATTTTCCTCGCAGGTGGCGAGCTGTCAGGTGGCAGTTTGATTTGTTTTGTGCTGCTCGCCGCAAAAGGTCCTATTGGTCTGTCACCAGGGAGACAGCGACTCAGGTGCTGAGTAAATGATATCAGAAAAAATCAAAAGGTAGCAAGGGAGCATGTTTATTACATCAACACAATCAAGTGTGTTTGCTATAAATTGTGGCTTGCATTGTCTGTAATCTCCTGTCACACCTTTCCTTCCTGAGGGATGGCTGTAATTTTCATTGAGGAAAATAATGTGAAAGTGTTTGCTTTTTTTATAGGTTTCATGACACAAACAAGATTTGTGAATTACTTTCAGTGGCTTCATGATCACCAAATCTGGTTTTATTTTCCTTTTGATGCCGATTTATTAAAATTACATATGACATATTATTGACTACATCGACACAGTGGCTTAGTGGTTAGCAGTGTTGCCTCAGGGTTGGGGGTTTGATTCTCACCCACAGTCTGTGTGTACATGTTCTCCCCATGCGTAGTGGGTTTCCTCTGGGTTCCATGGTTTCCCCGCACAGTTCAAAGAAATGTTGTCTAGGTTGCTTGGTGTGTCTAAATTGCCTGTGGTTGAGTGTGTGTGTGTTTGTTCTCTGTGGTACCCAATCCAGGTTGTACCTCACTCACCTCACTGTGCCCTACGTTATAAGCTCCAGAACAGATGGACAGATGGATGTTGTTTACTACACTGTTTTTGATTTTGGGTGTGAAATTAATGACAAAAGAGTCTTTATAAGAAAAGCTGTCCGTTCTTCAAACAGATTCTATGTTTGTTTGGCTGCAGTGGTCAGCTGTGGAGAGTTAAACACCCTAAAGTGCAGCAACATTGTCAAAGGATTGCATGTTTCTGAGGATTCCCGCCCTTAAAATCCTTCTGTATTTTCCCTATGTATCTGCCAGATCATAATCCATATCCTTCATCGCTATTCCTCACAATAATGAAGACATCTGTCTGCTTTGAGTGGAGTGGCGAGGGTGTTTACATGCTGCCGTCTGCTGTCGAGCCTCTGCCAGGCAGCAATATGGGGTTGTTTTCGGGCACGGGGCCTGGCGAGAAGCTGCCAGACTAATGCCAGCAGTTCCTACAGCTCCGCCCACTAATCCTACTGCCTGCTGGGACAACCTCCCCTCAACCCCTGTACTCTACTCTTTTTAGATCCTTTCATAGGACCAGGAAGTACGGAACAGAGGCTTCACACAGTGATGCATATATCCTGCAAGGTGTTGACTGGTGTCGTTTATCTCTGCTGACATTGTGCTGTTTATTCAGCTTGTGCTGCACATTTGTTTTCTCTGCTGGTTGGGGTCATTGTGAACTTCCACTGGATCCCACTGTTGCTTTCATTTGTATTTCTTCCTTAGTTTGTTCATGTAAAAAGATAATAAAATACACACACCTAAAATTCATTATATGTCCTTAGTATATGGACTGTATTGTACGAAAACAACAACAATAAGAAAAAAAATATTGTATACCCTGCAACACTATGTTAAGCAAGTGAAAAATTTAGAATAAATAGACTGATATTTTCAGTTTGGGATTATGATTAAAATAAATACGAATGTATTCCTTTTTTTTTCAGTTTTTATAGCTAGTGACCAAATGCAACATACTGTACACTGCTCCGCCCAAAAAAAAAGTCGCACACTGTAATATTTTGTTGTAATGTCTTTTGCTTTAATTACGGCATGCATTTGCTATGGCATCGTTTCGATAAACTTATGGAATGTCACAACATTAATTTCAATCTAAAGCATTGTATTGATAGGAAAGTTGGGCCGATGCATAAAGTCTCCTCCAGCACATCTGGAGGAAAATGATGTCTTATGCTCACAGAACTACTTTGTCTCAAAATTTGAACCTGATGAATCCTGGAATCGTTATCTTGGAATTTGCCTGTGCCATCATTGAAGTAAAAAAAACATTGATGGAAAAACCTTATCATTCAGTATATTCAGGTAGTCAGCTGACTTCATTTTTTTGGGCACATAATGTTGCTGAACCTAAACATGACGAAAGAAGCAACCCCAGATCATAACACTGCCCCCACAGGCTTGTAAAGTAGGCACTAGGCATGATGGGTGCATCACGTCATCTCTTCTCTTGCCTCTTGTCATATCCCGATTCGCCCATCACACTGGAAAAGGGTAAATCTGAACATATCAGTCCACATGACCTTTTTCCAATGCTCCACAGCACATTCTTTATGCTTCCCAGCAAAGTGACGCCTTTTTTCAGACTAACCTCACTGATAAGTGGTTTTCTTAAGGCTACACAGCTGTTTAGTCCCAAACCGCAAGTGAGTTCTTATCACATTGTATGTGTGGAAATGCTTTTACTTTAACTATTAAACATAGACGTGAGTTCTACTGTTGTTATTTTATAGTTTGATTTTACCAAATGTTTAAGTGATCTCACATCATGCTCATTAAAAAAAAAAAATTCCAATCACATTTCTTCCTTGAAAATGATGGTTCACCACTATCCTTTGAAGATGTGATAATTACAGTTCTCAACCCAATTTTAGTAGTGTCAGCAATATCCTTATAATGTGATCCTTCTGAAACAGAGTAACATCTTTTCCATGACCACACGATATGTCTTCTGACAAGGTTGTTTAAGAAATGAGAAACTACTCATGGCACCGGTTAAGGTTGCCAGCTGAAACATATTAATCACTGCAGTATTTATTCAATGGAAGCCTCTTATCTATTTGCTTAGTTGAATCTAGAAGATGACTTGGTCTTTTGGCTGGCGAGAGTATTTTCTCTTGATAAGAAACCAATTTTGGGGAGCATAATGGTGCAGTGGTTAGGATTGCTGCTTTATGTCTCCCTGGTCCGTGGTTCATTTTGGAGTTCCTGTGCTTGTTCTCCAAAGTTCACTGCTTTCCCAACTTCCAAAGGGCTGCTACTAGTTGAACTGCTATGAATTACATGTACATCAGTCTCTATAATTCCCTACTGATGGACTCGCATCCCAATGTGTATTCCTGCCTTGCACCCTTTGTCCATGTGAAAAACTTGACCCTGACCAGGGTAATGTATGTAGAGTACTAAAGATGATTAAATACTGTTTATTTTTTTGAAAAAGATTTTTGCCTTAAAGATGCATGTAAATCTAGATCTGCATGAGTTTTCAGCCTTTATGAAACAGTTTATTATTACATTTAAAGTGTGCATAGCAGCGGCTGGCCATTTACAGTATCTGTTAGCATTATTGTATGCTAATCCTTCTGCCAATCATTGATGCTGTGCCTGTAATAAACTCAGTCAAAGCTAGTTAAAGGAGACAAAATCACACTCAAGTACAAATATCAGACATCCTATGTGACTATGAGGATACTAATATACTAACTGAATATTAGTATACACTAACTGTAAGTAACTCTCTTATGACCTTCATCCTTTAAAGGTTAAACTGCCTTTCTGGGTGGCTTTTTACTCAAAAATAAACATTACCAGGTATTGTGCACAGTATCCTCCAATGCCATCAGTGTACATTAAAGCCATGCAACTCCTACAGTATCTCTTTCACTTTTATTTTTAAACTTAATTCTTCGCTCCTATAGAGGTTGGATCTACAATGTAAGTTGACATGTTCATACCATCTCAGCCTTGTGAATAGAATTATGTGATTGCTTACATTTGTAGTGCTGCATTCAGATTTGACCAAAATAAGGCATCTCAGTTAGTAGCTGATAACAGGTCTTATCTTGGGAGCTTACTAAGAAAGCTGTCTCTGACGGCAGTCATATGTTTGAGTGTGTTTATGTCCCCAGGAATTATATCAGTGGTTAGACTGGTTTATCTCTAATGTTTGTTTAAAATTTGAGTGTGAGAGGATTATACTGTAATGTGATGTACAATGGTAACGGCATATACCTTATACTTTTAACTCCACATCGCTCCACACTGCTATGTGTGCTGGAATGATTTTTTTTCCCAATTCATGATGGAATTCTGATCAATCACACCTAACCAAAATAAAGCATTTACAGTAACATGTCATAGAGCACCACACCAGCACTTTATCATAATTCCTCTTTGTCTTGTAAGCTTCATATCTGGTCACCACCTGAGAGCAAAAGCTGTCTGCTCCTGCTTCACTGCACAATTCTACTTCTTATATATTCAGAAGGAACTTAATATTTCTCCTCTTCTTCACACTATAACGTCATTTTATAATGTATTTAAAAGTGACATACAGTTTGTAGTAGAAGAACATTTTTACTTTCATAAATTATATTTATTACACAATCTTTAATCTGCAAACCTGTGTACCATAAGGAGCTTGATCATCTTGGCAAAGTATCAGACGCATTAAGAGACCTAAGCATAAACAGGGCAGTGGAAATGGGTGGATCAAGAAGGAATAAATGCTATTTCAGACAAAGGTCTTAAACTGCTTCCACTTAAACCTTTGTTATAGTGTTAGATATAGAATATCGCTCCAAACGAAACAGTATGTCTAATGTCTAAAGCACATGGCTTTCTCAAGTTAAGTACATTTGTAAACAACTCCTAAAGAGGATATCCTGTATATTGTATGTAGACACATATCCTATGTTCTGCTGTCCATGACAAAAAAAAAAGCTAGATCTGGGATAAAGTGTGGTCAATCTCCTTCTTCCTTCCCGCTCCCTGTCCACAACTGACAGCGCTTCCTTTCCCCAAGGAGAAATAGAGCAACCTTGTCCAGTCCAGCACTGATGGATCTGCTGCCCCATCTGGCCTGCAGTGGAGACATCACATCTCCCACTTGTGTGTCTCCCATAAAGCCCCTGACTCCAGTGGGACTAACTGTCACTCTAATCAGATCAACCCTCCCCAAGACAAGAGTGTCCACCTACCCTCTGTCTGTCTTCTTTTGTTCCCACATCCTGTGTATGGACAGAGTCACAGGAGACATACAGGCACCAGGAATAATCTGTCACCATGTTGAACGAAACCACATTGTGATTTTCGAGACACTTTTATCAACAAAACTGATTTTTCCACTAAGGGACAATAGATAAGAAATAAATAAAAGGGGAAAATAATGCAATTATGTCAGTAAGAATATAATACATAACATATAGAAAATAGCAAGTATTCAAATAAACAGCTATTAATAGTGTGAGAGCCGTTCAAGTCAAACCAGGACTATGTGGAATAACAGAAAAAAATCCTCTGGTACACTAATGCACTAATCGCAGCATTTCACTAGTGCTTGAATATCATTAAGGTAGAAAGTTTTCTCAGTACGCCGAAGCCATGATCAGAGCCATGATTTCCAAGAATCAGTTATTTGACTTGCTAAATGTACACAGGAATTGCAGGGATCATCATTTACGGACGTAAGGCCTCCTTTAAAATGTTTTACTTAAGCTAAGTTTCATATCACTGTACTGCCTTTGAAGTATTCTGTAAATGACAATTGATTTTATGCATTTGCATCACAAGTCCCGGTTTGATTTGAACATCTCTTGAAAGTTGCCAGAATACGGCTACATGACTAGCGTTTAATATCAATACATCTACCACACTTTTTATCTTGCAGATTCATTAGGACTTTAATTAGAAGTTTGATATGGGCACAAGATCTTAAATCATTAAATCACTAAATAGTAATGTGTGTGAATTTAAAGTTGGTGTGCCCTGCACTTTACCTTTTTTGTCATCCATAAACACTGGAAAAAACAGGAGGAAAAAAAACAGGACTGTTAAAAAATTCACAAAATTTAACAAATAGCAATTTGCATAACTCCTTCATGCTCATAAGCTCATACTTGATCTCAGTCAGGCTGCATGTGGAACTTTCTGGCAGGCTTTCTATCTAATTCCGCTACATATTTTTGTACTTGTTACATTCCAGAAGGAGCAAAAATGTTTGTTGGACATGCTGTCAGAATCTACTATGAAGTTTACAAGTCAATATTAAGTTTAAGTAAAGTAATGTAAGTTGATATTTATTTATTAATTAAAGCGATCCAGACTAATTTGGTGTTCAGGAAAGCAATGTTCAGACTGGGCTACTTCAGCAGTCCAGTCAGGACAGACACAAATAAAAGTATGCCTCATATTAGCAAATGTGGCAAACAACAAAGTACAACTACTTCTTTACTGTACTTAATTTTTTTAGTGCATCTGAACTTTACATAAGTATTTTCCCTATGTGACCTGTTTCACTTCTATTCTATTTTTTTAATGAAAAATCTGTACTTTTACTCATTAGATTTTAAATAGAGACTCATTACTTTTCAGATGACGATCCCACCAGCTTTTATAATCTAAACATACTGTAAGCGTTTGCTCTGTCACTCACACCATATCACAACTGAACATACTGTACACACCATGTGGTAAGGACAGGAACAAAAACAATTACACCAGTCCATGCTTACAAGGCTGGGGTTCGATTCCTGCCTTTGGTCTGTGTGCAGGGAGTTTGAATGTTCTCTCCGTGCTCTGTGGGTTTCCACCTGGTACTTCGGTTTACTTCCACAGATAAAGACATGCAGTTTAGGCTAGTTGGTGTTTCCAAATTAGTTGTAGATACCAAAGATAAGATACCAAAATAATGAAAGACACTAACAATACTACACATGTTTTGTTTAATTAATGTTAAATCTTGTAACTATCAATCTCTACTAGACAACTCAGCAACTCAGTCACATTAATATCCATAAAAAAAAAAACATCAGTTCCTTTGTGAAGTATCTGTACTTTTGTACTTAAAGTACAAGTTAGAGTATGTGTTTAGTCCATCACTTTGATTTGAAGTGGATTACATTTTTAGGCAAGTACAAGTACTTTTACTTTATTTTGAGTATTGATTTTGTATACAGTACTTCTCCCATCTGTGCCTGTTTCTGTTTAGAACTGATTATCCCTTCATTCTGAAAACTGCAACCAATTTACAACTTACAACTAATTTACATGCTCAAAACATGAATTTCAGTGTGACCCACTGTAGATAAAACAAACTGCCAGGTAATATTGTGAAAGGAAAAAACAGGTTCAGGTCAGGTTCAGAACTGTGCATAATTGAGAGGCTTTGTTTTTTGCAAACTTTACCACCTGATTCAATTATGTAATAATGTCAGTGGCTTGAACATAGTGATGTGTGCAACAGGGAAAACATGCAAACTACATGCACATAGACCTAGGGTGGGAAGCGAACCCAGACCCTGGAGGTGCAAGGTGACGGTGCTAACCACTACACCACCCTGACACAAAACAGTAAAAAAAATAATGCATTTTAGTTACACTTTTCTGAATGTTCTGTGACAGTCAGACCCTCACAATGAGTGTACACAACCACTAATGCACAGCTACTGTACATATAGTACTGTACTGTCTCTAAAATCTCTGAATGGATTGGTTCTGTAGATTTAATTATAAGAGTGTTTTTTTTTCTCTCTAGTCTGTAGTCAGTGAACAATCCCATTGGCACCACTATCAGCAAGTAGTCTAATAGCATTGTGGGTAATATAGGAAATGATAAATCAAAGTGAAAATAGAGCAACATGTCAATAAAGGAACACCATAACAAACTAAATCTTCAATGCCATTCTGTGTCACATTAATTATAAATACTGATGTGCAAAATGTTGAGGGTTGATTTCTCCCTTAAGGATTGACATATGACTGTGGCTCTTCAGTGTGTTTGTGTGAGTGTGTGTGTGCGTGGTGAGGTCATGTGTGAGCTGATGCTGGGTGGAGAGCTGCGCTGTGGGTTCAGATGGTCCAGAGGGAGTGACTGATGGCTGGACTAATCGAGTTTCTGAGAGGCCTCAGGGTAAGAAAAACTAAAAGTGGATAAATGCTACAGAAATAAAAATCGAGCTGCTGATGGCTTGGGAAATGCAGACAGGGCTTCTAAACTCTGTGGAACTGCCAGGTGTCAATGTGTGATGTACTTTACAGAAAGGCACAGAGAGAACCCATGTGGGTACAGAATGTTTGTTAAAGGTTTCAGACAACACCCAGTCTGCAGCTAAATGTTAATTTATTTGTGAGGATTCAGACTGCTTGGGTCATCTCCAGTGTAAATGTGACTGATTTCCTGTCCAAAAAAAAAAAAAAAAAAAAATATATATATATATATATATATATATATATATATATAAATACTTCACTGTTCTCAACCTAGTTTACATTTTGAGCAACACTTAAGGGTAGTTTCTATAAGGCTGCATAATATCGGCATAATTTTGCTATCGAGATGATCTAACACCTAAGTTTGTGTTATGACCTTTCAAATAGTGCTATGCAGTGTTTATATCCACTAGAACATGGATATAAAACCCATATGACACCAGGTTGGACAAATATAATTCATTATTTAGTCCAAGGGATAATTTAGAACTCTAGTGTGTTGTGCCCATTGCTGAAAACTCAATAAAATAGACTAAAAATGTCGTAGCTAATGTAATAAAATGTAGCTAGTTATGTGCATAAATACAGACTATGGAGTACTGTGATGGCCTACTTCTATCTCAGAAATATTGTAAAGATAATGGCATTATACAAATGCTGAAAAACTAGTTTAATGCTTTTGTTAGATCTAAGTTGGATTATTGTAATGGATTACTCACTGTTCCACTACAGTATGTACAGTACATACTGTAAACCTAGCTCTAGTTAAGTCAGAATGCAGGGCCAGAGTCCTTATGAGAACCAGAAGAACCAAATGACCAAATCACCCCTATTCTATCCACACTGCACTGGCTCACATTCTCACATTAAAAATACTACTGTTGACCTATAAAGCACTAAAGAGTCTTGCACCACAGTGCCTGAGTGAACTGCTGGCATTTTGCGATCCGTCATGCCTACTTTTGTCAAAAGGTGCCTGCATTTTGTTGGTACCTCCTATTATTAAGACTATGGCATGGGGGAGGGCATTCTCTTACAAAAAGCCCCACCTAATGAAATAGCTTCCGATTAGTGTCCAGGATCCAGACACAGTCTCTGGGCTTAAGGCTAGGCTGCAATCTAATTTGTTCAGTCAAGCCTTTTGTGAATAGCTTTGAATTTTAAAATTTTAAAGGTAAAGCGGCAGTGGGTTACAGTTTTACGGTCTCTCTCTCAAGCTATACATGGTCTTTGACAACAGTGATCGTGATCCCTTCTACCCGCTGTACCTGCCAGATCAAAACTAATGCCGTATTTCTGGTTGGAGTACTCGTCACATGGAGAATACTTACTGCTGCTGAGGTGGCCCCATACAGTACGAACTGCTTATAAATACAGTAAGTGTGTCTACTGTGGACGGTTCTACTTAGAGACCATGAAGATGGCTTTGGACTGCATTTGATACAACAAATTTTGCTATGATAACAGCAGTTGTTCTGATAGTTTTAGGAGTGAAATTGCTATAAACAGTTTCGCACCCAAGCCTTCATCAGTGAACAGTTGGTAACTTCAACAAAGCGGACTTCACATGAACTGAAGTGAATTTCCTGTCATAAAGTTGTACTTTCAACCATTCAGCCACACAGAAATAGAAGGGTCATTGTATTCTGTATTACCATTGTGAATCTGGTTACTCTTGAGGTTTCTTTCTCATGTCATTTCATGGAGGTTTTCCCAACCATCACTGCTCTCAGCTTGCTTATAAATTATATATAATAGTTATATAATAGTTTAAGCTATAAACTGATGCATTTTTTATTTTAACTTTACTATATCAATAAGTAATTGTTCTGCAAAGATGCTTTATGGCAATATCCACTGTTCAAGGAGCTATACAAATAGCTATGAGATTTGGTGTGTCCTTGCATGACACCTAAAAGTGGCTGGTTTATTTCTTTATTTTATCTTGATACAGTATGTTTAACCTCAATAAGACTTTCTTTAAACTCGTTTATGAATGAAAAGTGCTCGTGTTGTTTTCATATTTCATGTAGCTGTATTGTTGCCAGACAGAATTTGACACCAATTATCTCCACAAAGCTTTCACATCATGTATAAAATAATCGTTAAGTCAATATCAAATCTAAAAAAAAAGCTAAGCTGTATATGTGCTTGCATACAGGTAGACGATATTAGACAACAGTACAGATGATACAGTATGGTTTACTATCCCAGACAATGTGGTGCTACAGTATGTGGAAATATCAAATAGGATAGCTGAATATTGGCTCAGAAAATGACTTACAACCTATGATATAAGCAAAAGAAAACTAAATGATATTCTTAATCATTCTATGTGAGACATCATGCAGGAGAAAACCTGTTCATAATTAATGCCTGTTATTTGACAAGCCAAAATAAAAAATTTATGTATCGACTGAGGAGTGGGAGAGCGCATGACAAAGCAATCAAG
This sequence comes from Clarias laeviceps, assembly GCA_030014305.1. Taxonomy (NCBI): domain Eukaryota; kingdom Metazoa; phylum Chordata; class Actinopteri; order Siluriformes; family Clariidae; genus Clarias; species Clarias laeviceps. The sequence goes on from JAQMYJ010000020.1 coordinate 6,728,115, forward strand.
CAGGAAGTAGACAGATCACACAGAAGGAGGAGGGTGAAGTGCAATCACAACCAACCAGAGCCAAGTCCACTTCACTAATAACACTGATGCATGCTCTTCAGTTGTCTGGATACAAATTAGCTTAGATCTTTACTTGAATGGCCGGTAGTTATGGTCCAACGCAGTTCAGTTCTAGCACACTTGCGTCATCTAGCTTCTCATATTAGTTTAACAGCTACTTGATTTATAATCACATGGCATCCTGGAGGGCTGTATGCTTTGCTGATATTGTTAGCTGATGTAATTGTTTGGCCAATAACCATTTTCTCCTGCCAGCCCACTATATTCAATTGCATTGATAATTAAATGAGTTCAGGCAAAGACGTGAGTCATTTCCCAGAAACATGCATCATTTCAAAGTTTTTATCTTAATTCTGGTTAAAAATAAAGCCAAAAAAAAAAATAATAATAATAAACCTTTGGTAGATTAAGGTAAGATAGCACTTAATGTAAAAGGTTGTTAAGGGGGAGGAAGACGGTTTGGGCATCTCAGTATGTCAGAGCTGAAGCATAATGTGTGCTAACATATTGTGATTTAATGGTGCATCTGTTGCAACACGCCATGATGAATAATACAAATGGATGACGTAAGCTACTAGCTACACTGATTCAGTTACCATGTGAGACCACCTAGTGAGAGAAGTATGGTGTTTGCTGTCTATGATGTTGCACATCTTAGAGTTGTTTTGATTCAATATTAGAATAGAAGTCTGCATGGGAAAAAACAGCTGCACAAAACACGTTCGCACAACACTTTAAAATTTTTAATAAATTGAAAGGAATAAACTACCCAAAACCATGTAGAAATCATTATTGTTATGTGAACCTTACTAGTATAATGCCCTTGTATGCTTACCAGTACTGCCCTTGTATGCTATCAAATGGATTTATTTCCCACTAGAGAAACTGCACTATGAATTGAAATGAAAGTTGTTAATTTATGCTTCTGTGTAAGAAGGTAAACACACAGTACACTTATTATTTAAGTAGTTATAATCATAAGAACATAGTTTCTAAGGAACCAGGAAACATGAAGGATGAGCACAAGCTGTTATCGCTGAGGCTGACAGAACACAATGAAATAGTCTGGAAATTAAACATTTAACTAGGATCATTTTTTCACTGGTTATCCATGAACTTTATCTTTTAAAAAAACATGAACATTGTTTTGTGCTATCAATTTTTGTTTTAATTATTTGTTTATTTACTTTGACTTCCGATGTAGCGGAATACCCACGACTGGGCTGTGAAAATATTGTTTGCACAGCTGCATTTGAATGCGGCAGTAATTACAAAGTCATTGTGGTCAAGCACACTTCTCATAATTGCTTGCCTGAGCTATTTCAGCTTTCAAACATTTTCTTGTGGTGTAACAGTGTATGACCTATTGGGGAAATACTAATAACAAGCTTCACCTAGAGCAATGATCTTTAACCTTTTAAAGCATACATACGATCAATAGTGACCATTGGTAGCTCAGAGGGCTAAGGCACTGAGTTACTGATCAGAAGGTTGGTGGTTCGAGCCCCGGCTCCACCAGGTTGCCATTGTTGGGCCTTTGGGCCATAACCCCATCTGCTGCGCTCTGACCCCAGTTACACTGGGATATGCGAAGAAAGAATTTCACTGTGCAGTAATGTATATGTGACAAACAAAGACTAACGTTAACCTATTCTAATTCACAGCCTAATCTACATGTCATCGGGTTGCAGGAGGAAACCAGACAACTCGGAGGAAACACCCCCCAGTGTGGTGACAGTGCTAACCACTAATCCACCATGCCACTATACTATATGTTGCCAAAGCACAGTAAACCACTTCAGCCACCAGTACAAGACTCAGTAATTACTGAGTAATACAGTAATACATAATAATACAGTGACATAGTAATGCAGTTTAAATATATGTGATCATACTGTATGTGATGGCTGTGTCTGAGCTCTCCTAGTCAGTGATTTGTAGATTAGAGTGTAGGTTGAGACTGCTAGCTAATTGCGGTCATCCAGGTACCATGTGTGTGCTATTTGAAAAGCATTTGTAAATCCTTACGAATCCGCTCAGAAATGTCCTCAGATAATAACACCTCTCTTTTCATCACCAATAGTTGGATCAAGCGACACACGGTTAATTGCTATTTTTATGTTGCAAATGGTTATCTGCAAAGGTAACCTAATTTCATAGCTGTAATTAGTCAGAATAAATTCTTTTCTTGGTCTTCTCCCTGCGCATGGGGTTGCACACCATCAATTAAGCATGTAGCGATATTCTAATGTACCCAACTATATTTGTTGCAATCAGTACATGAACGGGTGCGATCAACTAAAATTTCTTGGTGCACAATCAAGACGTTGATGACCATTGATCTAGAGAATAAAAGGAATTTCAACCATTTTAAGACTAAAAACTTCCAGCTGTTTACAAAATAAAAGACGTGATGATAAATTTAACTACATTTAATTAGGTTTAACTTATGGGACCTATTTGCAATAGATACTGTCTTATTTTAAGCTTTAATACATGCATGCATGCTTTAACACATTTAAATGCATTTTAATCTATTTATTAAAAAAATATTCACATGCAATACTCACTGTACAATTACTGCACTTTATCACTGTAAGTACACTGTGAACTAGTTCATATTCCAGCTACTATTACTGTATATGAAATATGTCATTCCATTTCATTTCATGTTCACTCAGCTGTACTGTACACCATTTTATATGCCCACTTTTCCCCCTAGATCTTTCCTGTAATTGTAATTGTGTCGATGTGGTTCCTTTCTTGCTTTCTTTTTTAAACCATGAGCAACTGTAACAAGGCAAAGCAATTTTCCCTCTGGGATTAATAAAGTTCTTTGAATCTTGAATTAATCTCCATTCCCTTTTCCCGTGCCTCATGTAGTCCTTGTGTTTTTCACTAAAATGTCTCCTGTCATTGTGCAAAGTGCTGTTTATTATTGCTGTGTTTGTGGGAAATATTGTTCACTTTAGTGCTCCAGACTGTCTCTGGATGATTGGATCACCATGTGAGCCAAGGCTTAAGTGCTCAGGGCTCAGGCCTGCAGCTGGTAGGTGAAGGAGTGTGCATGATTTTTCTAGTCCAAAGAGGTAAATAAAGAACACTTATTTACAATACTTTGCCTGCAATTGATGTGTACATGAGTAGGAAACCCAGCATGTTAGATCAAGCTTTCATTTCTGGAATATTCCACTGCACTTGGTGAGATGGTTAGATTCCCTAGTCTTAAGGTAAACAAAATCAAAGATTAGATTAATCTTTTGAAATTAGGTTTTTGTCATAAGGCATTATATAGGTTTTTATATATGCAGTTTGATAACTGGTGTTGGACATGTTCAAAAAAGGTGAAGATGTGGTCGAAGCAAGTTGCAGGATAAACTTAATAAGGATATATTAATAGTAACGAGTTACATTAACTCCATTATGTTTACTTAAGTAACTTTTTGAAGAAAAAACTATGAGTAGTTTTACTGCACCATACTTTTTACTTTTTTAGTAGATTTGCGAAGAAGAAACGCTACATTACTTTTCCCACCATTTATTCTACACATTAAATGTTCTTTATTATTGCCAGAGAAATGCAGCCCGTGGATCTACCACGTGACTGTGTTTCACCAATCAGATGTAGTAACAATTATCACATGACTCCTTTTGACCAATCATCCGCAATAACAATAACCACATGTAGTCACATGACCACACAGAACACGTTCTTCAGAAACTTTCTTCAGCCGTGGTAGACAGTGAAGGAAACGTCTCGGGTTACTTTGCTGTAACCCTGTTCCCTGAAAAGGCGGGAACGAGATGCTGCGTGAAAACGCTAT
>JAQMYJ010000020.1:6742044-6773583 GCA_030014305.1 Clarias laeviceps
GAAACGGATAGCAGGGATTGATCTGCAGTCATACTGTGTGAGACTGGAAGTTCAGTATAACAGGCGATGTGTTTAAGTTAAAATTGAGTCCAGTTCGCTATTGGAGCCTCAGGTAGACTGTAGGAAACTCCAGTCCTGAACTATCGAGCATCACAAGTCCTCAGAGAACAGCTATCTGCATCAGCCGAGGACAAGACCATCTTCATATATAGTTCGACAGAGAGACAGGTAGAGGGAAAGAGAGAGAGGGAGACAGAAAAGAGGAGAGAGCAGAAGAGAAGGAGAGATGGCAGTTAGGTATGGTCACAGTCAAACAATTTATTTTGTGAATGTATATTTAGTGCAGAGTGCAAGCAGGGACTCCGGCAGGACTAACTATGACAGCATAATAGAGAGAATAACTAAAAGGGAGAGCCAGAAGGAAACACAGACATGGCGCTGTGCGTACATTATTACTATGACACACTTTAATTGAGTCAAGACAGTGATCTGAGATAGCTTCAGACTGTGGAATTGTGGTTATATTTCTTATACTTAATCCGAAAGTTAATATTAAATCTAAAGTGTGACCTGCTTTATGAGTGGGCCTTACTACACATTGATTTACTCCCACTGAGTCCAGTATGGACATAAATGCTGTTCTCAGAGGGTCTTCTGCATTCTCAAAATGAATATCAAAGTCTCCAGCAATCAACACTTTGTCTTCAGAGACGACAAGGTTTGAGAGGAAGTCTGCAAATTCATAGAGAGATTCAGAGTACGGCCCTGGAGGTCTGTAAATGATAATTAGTGGGAGTGATTCACCTTCCAAGTGTAGCTTAGACTAAGGTGGACCAATAATAACCACAAAAAAGGATGATGATGTGGCAGATTTGGGCTCCTGTGAGCTCATGCGTTCAGAAGATGGCAGAAAACACTTGCAAGTGTGTTACATTGCCTGTGTTGCAGCATGAGCAGTGGTTTAAAAAGGTATGGTTAGAAGACCACGGCAGAAGCACGTTAGCTTTCACCATTGTTGGTAACTATCGTATGATGGTCTGTTGGGAAGAAAACAGGAAACCCTTCCCCCTCCTAAAAATTGAGAATTCCAGGTTATTGTGCAGCTTTTCACATGCATATACAGTATATTACTTTTATGTACCACCTACAATATCAAACATCCACTGTAATACAATATTGGATATTTGTTATAAATAATTACTTTTTTTTCGAAATTCAGGTCATGGAAATTCAAAGAGTTTATCTGGGACAGCTAAGAATAAGCAGCTACATTTATTTGATTACCCTGGATGTTTTCTTAGGTCCTTAACCTGTATTGTCACAAACATGTAAATGTGCTTATGTGTAAGCAATTTGTCCTTTATTATCTTACATCAAAAGACAAAATTATTAAACAAAAACATATCCAAGTCCAAGCAGAAGTTGTCATGTTTTTCTTGCATTAACCTTGGACAAATTTGCAATTTAATGGTGTGCACTAGCACAGTGTCATGTTTGCAGTGAACTTGGTTGGGCTTTGCAGTGCTGTACCACACTCTCTGTGGATCAAGCCACATTGCACCATTTGTCAAAGCTGTCACAGCAAGCACACCTCAGCAAACAGGGAAAATGCAGTCTCTCCATATTACCATCTATCAGCCAATCTAACAGCAGTCACAGAGGTGAGCATGAGGTTAATGAACAGAAAGATTATTGAATGAGACTGCTGACTCTCTAATTAGTTATACTTTACTCCACACTTGATATGCAATTAAGGTACGCAACAGGCAATGCATTCACCTTGAAAAAAAAAAGAAAATCTGTAATGTTACCTGTGCATCAAGTTTTTGGAAGGTATTTAACAGAATGTATTTCATCTACTTTATATGAGATGATGTTCATTAATTCATAGACTGCAATAATATTCACCCAAATGCCTTGTTGGTTAGTGACTAATGACAGAGTGTGTGCCTCATCTTGGCTTTTTATAACAAATGCCTGCAGAGCTTTCTATTTCGCTGTGGCTACGCAGCAGATGCATTAATCAGGAAGCGCACTCCAGGCTTTGTGTTCAGTCTTTGAAGCTAAAGAGATAAAAATCTCCATTAATGGTGTGACATTCTTGTTTTACAGATTATGCAACTCATACTACAGCGCTGTCTTCCCTTGACCAGCCCTATTGTTTTTACAAGAAACAGTTCAGTTTAATTTGCATTGGATAACAGGGCCACTACTGTGAAAGCAGGCAGTTGAACTGGGGTTAGTGAAGTGGAGAACTGACAGCTCTATTAGACTACTGTATGTTGCTTAAATGAGCACGAGGAAAGTTCAGTACAGGGTAGCAAAAAACATTCTGAAACCATGGAACATTCAAATCTTCAAGATGAATTTGTGGTTTTGACATGGGAAGGTGAATACATGAAAGTGGACTGTTGCTAAGCACCTTGCCCTTCGGGCAGAACATGAAAGCTAGAAAATGATTGAAGCGAGCTAGCATTTACTGTATATTTTTGGTTTTTATTTACATCGCTGTGAAAAAAGTATTTGCCCCCTTCCTGTTTTTTTTTTTTTGGTTTGTTTGTTTTTTTGCATATTTGTCATACCTAAATGATTCAGACAGACAAAATATTTTTTTTTTAGAAAAAGAATACCAGAGTAAATACAAAATGCGGTTTTAAAATTATGATTTTATTTATTTTGGGAAAAAAGCTGTCCAAGCCTACAAAAAGCTGTCCAAACCAACCTGGCTATATTTAAAAAAAAAAAAAAAGAAAAATCTAAAAATCATAAATTTCTTTTTAAATAAAACCATGATTTAAAAACTGCATTTTGTACTTACTCAGGTTAACTTTGTGTAATATAAAAGTTTCTTTGATGTCCTGAAACATTGTGACAACACTGAAGGGGACAAATACTTTTTCACAGTACTGTATTTATTTATTTATTCACTTACCAGCAATGCAAAAAAACCCTAAAAAGAACATAATTTCAATGTCAACGGTAAAAAACTACAAAAAAACTGCATACAAATTTTCACAATCATGAAAGTCACAATACAGTAGATGACCTGCCATATCAAGTCAGGTATTAAGTTGCACAGATTAGTTTTGTACCATGGCCCTCAGAGTGCTGCAGATGAAATGCATAAAATGTTTTATTTTGGCAAAAATTGGTTAATCAATACTGATCGTTCAAAAAACTAAGAACGGTTTAATCTTAAACATTGTCTTTCTAAGCACTTTAAGCTGGCTACCCCAGTCGTGATAGAAAATTTGTTCTGTCTTTATTTGTTCACTATAAAACCACTCTGCTCTGGTTCCTTCTCACGATCACCAAATCCTCATTTATGTTCATGGATTTGTCTGGGCTCTTCCTTGTAACAAACTCACACTGGCCATATCTCACCAACCGCACATGATACAGAAATAAACCTGAATCTGAAAAGTCAAATTACCCAAAATGCAACTTAATACCTGATTTGATTTGACAGGTCACATATATGGCATTTCTTTCCTCTTTGCACCTGATTTGAATGATCCATCATCACTGTTGTGCTTTCCACATTATTATAGCTGATGGCCTGTCATGAAAACAATTTTAAATCAATTCCATTTTAAATGGTTGGTTACACTGCTGATTATGAGCGAAAATTTTTCTGCTGACAGGCAGTATATAAGCAAATATGTCGAGGAAGTCAAAATGCAGTATTATAATGTTTAAACCTTTTTTTACAGTAAGTGTAAGTGTATGAACCCGTACTACCATTTACGTTTATGGGTCCATTATGGCATTTTTAACACTTGATGTTCTTCTGTGTTGCTGTATGTCCATTTTAGTGCTAAAGCATACCATATTCTAGTAATGCTTTCTCAAGTACTTACATCATTTCCTTAGTATTTGTTGTTGAATTAATGATAAGAAATTATCTAACTATGTAAAATATTAAATGACAGTACATGATGCTTCATTGGCTTGGGTAAAAGATAAGATATTAAGAAAACTGCTATCTGAACATATTGTTAGTTTTTATATCACAGCACTTTACCACAAAACATTACCAAATTTGTTACATTAACAAACATTGTTTATGAATTATATACCAGTAAACTGGTGACAGGATCATGGGTGCATGCGGCTCATTTATGCCCACAGGGACCAAATGCCAGCTGATCCGGTCTGATTCAGAAAGGCCAATGCAGCACAAATTACTGGAATAAAAAAAGTCAATGCTGGCCATGCTAGAAAGGCACTAGAATACTGATATAGTTAAGGTTTTTTGTAAAGATTTATTTATCATGTTGGAGAAATTCATGCTTTACAATACTACAACATGAAAAGCTTTTTTTTTTCAGATTAAGTTTTTTTTTTTTTTATCTTAATTTTCTCCAGAGAAGACAAAAGTGAGACTAGTGATAAAATAAAAAACAATTATAGATGATTAATCTTTACAGTAGATGCCAATAAATATAGTCAATACCTGATAAATGTTTAAAAGGTATAATGGGTTGTACATTAATACAAATGAAAAAAAAATCACTGCTGGCAGGGACTGCTGTCGTATACTGTATAATTAATTAAACATCTAAGAATATGTTAGGATTGAAATATAATCAGACCCTGCTGTTGATTATTTTTCTATAACAGCTCGCACAGGTGTGTCTTATTCCATAATTATTTCATGGGCAAAGCTGAATCTTGGGCAGCAAGGGGAAATTTTGTGCTGTCTTAAACCACATGCTGCTTTAGTCAAGGCCGTTTTTTTTGTCTTTTGATGTAAGATGAGTGAAATGCTTTGACTGAGTTCAAGCACTACTTGAAAGGGACTTGCTCTCCCGGTGTCCTCCGCTACCTCAATGTGAACAAGTAGATATGTGCAACTTCACATGGGATAAAGCGTATGTTAAAGGTGAGTTATGGTTAAAACCACCCACTAGCCCTATCTTCTCTATCTGGGGTCCTATTTAATTGGCTGCTTCAGGTGGCGAAAATGTGTGCGAACAAGCGGGCAGAGGTACGTATGTGTGTTTTAACTGTTGTTAGGAGAGAGGGGTAATATATATGAAACTGGCTTGCCACTTATCCAAGCAAAGACATAAAATATTAAAGTGCTTGTCAACACAGAGACCATCTCATGGCTCCCTGGGGAAATACGTGTCTGTTCATAGAGCAGGGACTCTGTACAGATGACCTGGAACAGCAACTCACAGCCCTGAGCTTTAGAATACCAGGCTGCTGTGAATGCGAAAGAGCTTCTGACATTGGGCGTGAAGCTTTGTTACATGAGCTCTGAAAACTGCAGCCTTCTAAACCCCATGGTGGTGCTTTCATTTGGCTCCCGTTACACTCCTGCACCTCATGTATATGTATGCAGTCCAGCAGTGAAGCGGTTCAAGATTGTCACTCAGTAATCATAGTCCTTTCTTAAGCTCATGTGCGATTTTTAAACCCATCCTAATTGGCAATTATTGTACAGGCTACAAGATCTCTTAGGAAGTCAATTTGTCAGCCAGTGTGTATAAGGTGCATGAATAGGTGTCACAATTTACAAATCTTTTTTAGTATTCAAAGAAAATGCATCTTGCTGAAGGTTCGAATGAAGTCATTTAGAAACTGGAAGCTCCATTGTCCCACAAATTCGTCATTTGTGCCTATGAACATGCCCACCTTTAGTTCTTCTGAGTATAGCTGCTTTCCTTTTGCGAGCATTGTATATGAGCACCGTTTCAAACGAATACATCTGCGTGCTCTTCCGATCGTCATTTTCTAAGTAATTAAATCATTTGTCTGGTCTATGGAGTTGATTTAATGATAGGGAAATCCTCTGAATATGTAGAGTAATTGAAGTGTTCCCTTATTAGCATTAGGATGTAAGACAAAAAAATGATACTTCAATTGCATTGGCTGCCGACTTCTGTTTTCTTTTTCTGCTTGAGTTTTATATTCTGCAACATAGTGTAGCTTGGCTCAAACGCATAGGCAGAAATTAAATCTGATTACGTCTCGCTGCGCTAGCTACAGTAAGCATTTTCTCAACTGCGTATTGTTGATGTGACTCAAATCCTAAGCAGGAAAGGTGGCATAACTGCCACATACTGTCTCTGTGAGTGAATTATTAAACAGGATTGCTGACTGTCCAAGCTGTGAGACTTGGTGTGGGGGAACTGGGGAGCAGGTTATCGCTCATGATCCCTTTTGTAAACACGCCAGCACTGTCCTCCTCTGATCAGTATTCAACCAACAATCTGCTTGTAAGCTCTCTCTCTCTCTCTCTCTCTCTCTCTCTCCTGCAATGATATATATATATATATACATGTGACATATAATACACTGACCATACTGCATTACTGTACATAACTCATTAACAAAGTGCTTTTGGAATCGATTTGGTACAGAATATCTGTGTCTTAGGAACCTTTTCACATTTTTCAGATGTTTAAGTAATAAAGTCAATATAAGCAACATTTTCAATTTCCAACCATTACATTACTATCTAAAAAAGTATTTGTATATCAGTAAAGAATTATTCAGACAAAAATTATGCTGGCTGTCAGGCTGTGCTTTGCAAAAACAGAAGCAATTCCAATAGTCAGAGACTTTAGAACATCTTTATACAACAATAAATGTAATCATTTCATTTAAGGGTGAAACTTCTTTTCTTTACCTGTCATTAGGACATATGTATACAGTATAATGCACAAGGGAAACAGGTTTGTCAGGCTTGCTCTAGTACTACTGACTGAACACAGCTCTTTCTCTTTATCTCTCATGAGGCAAAAGACCCATCAGAGCATCCAGGACTTTTGCCAGCCCCTCCTATTGAAAGTCATCAACACTAAATGACACATTAGATGTGCAATTAGACAATGCCCTTGTTATCAGTCATATTAGCTAAGCACGCCTTCCCAAATTACTCTCATTAAGAGAGAGGCACTTGGGCACATTATTATCTGATGGGATGCAATCTGCTTGACTGAGTGCTTGCTGTAGAATTAGAAGTAATGTCCAGATTTACTGTTAATTGGTTTGATGTGTAGTTCTGGCCACATGAAAATAAGGAGGAAAACAGAAGAGTGTTGTCTCAGTTTTAGTTTTTTATCCTGGTGCTACTTCTAGGCCAATTAGCATACAAAATATCTGCAACTATATCAGAACTTCAGGCATTAGGGAAGCGAGACATGTCTTTTATTCTGTCTTTGCATGAGAAACAAGGTAACCGTGGTGGACACGTCTGATGTATAGACCGTATTTTCCTCCTCCAGACTATTTGAGACATATGTGTGCACCTAAAGTTTGCAGAAACTGATCAGATGTATTACTGATTGCTTAATATAAACAAGGTCTTGGTGGCTGCAGTGTATTTATACTATCTAAATTAGGCATAAAATTTGTGACCTTAGGAACCCTATAATTATGTCCTCCGCTCCACCCCATTAGCATGGGGCAGTGTGCTTCCTGCGCCCATGAGCCTCTTTTAGCACTTGTCCTATTTCACATTTTTGACCACTAGGTACCAAAAAAATTCTTAATGGGCCAGTGAGCACACCTAATCTGATTAGAAAGTACAGCTCAGGCACCGTGGCTCCTGTCAGTCAAACGCTGCATTTCTGACAGTAAAAACGCTTCTTTTCCATTACATTACAGACTTTGTGGCTCTAGAAGAAAGAGTAGAAAGCCTAATGGCTTTTTCTAATTAAATTCTCCGGCTCAATTCCTGTATGAGCGTTTTATTTGTCTTTTACTGTTAAATGGAATGGTGGCCTGACTGGTGCTGCTTCCGGATGTTGTCTTTTTTCAACCTTTGCGTGCTCTAAACAGATTTACGAACCAGGCATATTATGTGTGTGTCACCACGATTAGAGCCCTGCTATACTCTCCAGGGGTCACTATACACATATGTCTCACTGTGACTTTTATATGCAGTCATGCTTATTGTGATGTGCCGTTTGTTTGGCAGTATAAGTCTACCATATGCCCACACACTGTTGCACACACTGTCCTAACAGTAAACATGATTTTTCTTTTTTACAATAATGCAATTTTGGCAGGCGTGTTCAAAATGCTCTCCAGCAGTCCTTGCTATTGGTTGTCTGTCAGGGCTAGAACAGCAGAAAGCTTAATGGCACCATAAATTATAGCTGAACAGTAGCCATAACTAAGATCAATGAGGGAGGCTGTGCGAGTGGGTGAGTGCGCAAGTGCACAAGCCCTGCCATTCTGCCCTAATGCCTGACGGATTGAGGGGCCATGCAGTCTGTGTAGGGTGTCATCAGTTTTGCTGGCCTTGTTTGCTCACGTGAAACTCATGTAAAATTAACAAAGCCAGCACCCTGACTTGCGCCATGACCTCATCACTCACCAACATCCTCTCAGTATCAGCCATGCCCACTATGCTTTAGTCATTCAGCCCATTCATAAATCATAGATATCTAAAGATAAAAAATTGACGATATCACTATTCATGAAACATCTGTGAATGAGGGGGCTTAAATATCTGCCAATCAAATGACAAGGATGCCACTCCTTCAGGCTTTCAGAACAAGTCAGGCTCCTTATCTCTCCTGCATTGCAGATCTGTCATGCAAATGAAAAATGGGGGGGATGAGGATATTTTGCTGGAGACAGCTTTTTTCCAGCGCCCCACCATGACCCCTTTGTAAGTGCTGTCTAAGCTGTCTTGAGTTGTCAGGGTGACCGCTAAACTCACACACAAGTGCGCACTCATTTAGACAGGTAAATTAACACTGGGTTCCAATAATGACATTTTCCCTGATGTCGTCTATCATTCAGAAGGAGCGCGAAGCAATTTTATCTTGAAATGAAGCCATTGGGTTTGAATAATGACAATTAAAATACAAGAAGATTCTATCGGGATGCTATTGGTTCTTTAGTGCAATTGTACATCAGTGGGAATTGTGCTAGCGCCATCATTCTTTTCTGTCTAGTTTCAGAATACAATACATATAAGTGATATTTGTCACTACATCAAAGAACTGATTTATGTATTCCATGAGTGTTTGTGAGACTGCTATGCTTTAATGCTACTGTATTATTCTGTATGTGGCTCAAATATCAATGTCAGATATGCTGATAGATATTTAAAGGTCACGGCTCAGCCTTCATTCTGATAGAATTACAGGCAGACACTGTATCTGAGTCCTGGGAGTATTTATTTCCCTGCTTCTTTGAATTCGGTTGTACTACATATATACAGTATGTAGGTCCTGTGCTCCCTCAGTCATGCTCCAGTCTCTGCATTACTGCACACTCCGATCAGGATCAGGGGGTAGGAATATAGGAAGTGTGTGTGGGTGGATCATCAAGCCCCATGTAGTAAGACCCATTTGAACACGGAGTTCTATCTCATTTTATTTACTCCACTTTGGCTTCTTCCGTCTGAATTTCAAATCTGCCCTCAGGGTGCCAGATCTGTGTACTCGCTCATACACTTCCAAAATTTTCACAGTTATATAACAGCATGACGAAGGCATGCCTTGCAGAAAAATACGAGGCATGAAGCACACACACATATCCACGTATTCCCATCATAGCCTGTTCTGGAGAATAAATGAAAGGTTGTTGCAGCTGCTGCAGTGTATGTGCGTATGTGTGTGTGTATATAGTATGGGTTTTTGAAATTGATGCTTTAAGGGCTATTTTATGCTCAAAATTATGAGGATAATTCCATTTTATTTCCCTTAACCTACATTTAAAGGTGTAGTCAGTGATTTGACTTATGTTAGCTAAAGCTGTGTTTTGGAACTGATTTTCTTTTTTTTTTTTTTTTTTTAGCAAATCATTTCAGTGTTCCCTTTAAAAGCCATACCACAAAATCATTACTGCCTATCATTTACTGCTTGGGTAAAATTTCAGCATACTAACCAGTTTAATACAGTATGCCACGCAATACAGTTATTTTATTTTTAACTTCTGATATAAAGGGATATACAGTACATCCTTTATATATTCTGTAATATTGCAGTAAATGTCTAAAGATCTGCCTGATCTAACAAGTTTTAGAAGTGGTTGCAAACCTTGATAGTGTTTCTGCTGGGATCATGCAAGCTACAGTATTAATCTAAATTAATACCTCTTGGGCAGCATGGTGGTTTAGCGGTGGTTAGCACTGTCGCCTTGCACCTCCAGGGTCCAGGTTTGATTCCCACCTTGAGTCTGTGTGCATGTTCTTCCTGTGCTTGAAGGGTTTCCCCCGGGTACTCCAGTTTCCTCCCATAGTACAAAGACATGCAGATTAGTTTAATTGGCGTTCCCAAATTGGCCGTGGTGTGTAAATATGAGTGTGTCTATGTGTGTGCCCTGCAATGGATTAAGTGTACCCTGCCTCTGGCCCTATAGTATAGACAATGAGTGAGTGAGTTATACATCTTGGCGGATATTAATATTTGCCCTCAAATATTTCTAACTGACTGATGACTTCATACAGAAGATTTATGCTAATGTTAGATAGCTATCTATGCTATCTGGCTGTGTTAACACTACACAGCTCTGTTCATTTCTCTGCAGCTCAAACGTAATGTGTTGGGATTTCATCTCTAAATGTCAAAGTAAAGTAACCATGAAATTCTGCACAAATGTAATTCTGCAGTAACTGTGTTCCCAAGTGAGCTTAAGAGAAAGTTCATGTTTACTACTGCGTACTGAGAAAGCAGTTGAGTACACAGAATACAGTATAAGTGTGTTTGTCCTGGATAATTGTTCACATTATTAATTGTTTCTCCAGACTGGAGAAGCCACATAGGCCAGCGATTTTCTCTTAACACATTTTTTTATTTTTTATTTTTATTATTATTTATTTTTTAAAGCTGTTCAGTAATGGAGGTCAAATATCAGGTGTGAAAGTAGTTTTGAATTCTTGCCATACTATGACCACAACATCGCCTCATATCTTCATGCATCCTTAAAAAAAAAAAAGATAATTTAATATCTGTATGGAGTAGAAACACTTGAACTTGTGTATAGCAAAAAATAATGCAATTTTATTTTGTATAGAAAGAAATTGTGAAAATTTACAAAATGTTCTAAATACTCATAACTTTCTTGTTTCGCTTTAATTGAATTATGATTTAGAAGCAGTTTCTAAGGAGACACAGTGTCGTTTAAGATGAGATACAGTAGTATTATCAGATGTGTTTTAATGCTGAAAGTGTAACCATGAATGGTTTTGAATGTTTTTTTTTTTTTGGTTTGGCAGGCAGTTGCTCTTCCCTCTTTCCAGTACAATACCATACTAAGCTACCTTCACCCAAGCCAAATATTCCATAAAACTATCTGACTTAAAAATCACAGACTACACCATTAAGACTATCTATGGTCCAGTTTGCTTCTTTATTCTTCCTTTTGCCAACATAAGGCCTTTTCCCCCAAAGGGAGCATGGTGGTGTAGTGGTTAGCACTGTGGCCACGCATCTCCAAGGTCAAGGGTTTGATTCCTGCCTTGGTCCTACAGTATGTACATAGAGTTTGCATGTTCTCCCTGTGCTTGTTGGGTTTCATATAGGTATTCCAGTTTCCAGTAGTGTAACTGCCATTTTCAAATTGCCCATAGTGAGTGAGGTTGAGTGCTTGTGCTTTATGATGGACTGGCACCCCATCCAGGGCGTACTTCTTAGTGCCCCAAGTCCCCTGGAATAGGCTCGCATTGTGTGTCCTGCCAATCTTTCACACACAAGCATACTATGAGAAATTTGGAAACGCCAATCAGCCTACAGTATACTGCATGTCTTTGGACTGTGGGAGGAAACCAGAGTACCCTGAGGAAACCCACCAACCACGGGAAGAACTCAAACCCTTAACCCTGGAAATGCAAGGCCACAATGCTAACCAGTGTACAATGAAAAATCCCATTCTGATATGCTTACTGACACTGACTAGTGCCCCAAGTCCCCTGGAATAGGCTCCAGGCCCCCTGTGACCCAGAATATGCGGTATAGAGAATGATTGAGCCAAACCGACCATGTCACAGGTCAGTAATCTCCAGGTCAAGGTCGATGTGGTAGAATTGTAGAAATGCTTCATGTTGAACAGCAGCCCCAAATTCTCAGAGGACAGCACAAAGTCAAGGCTGCTATAACTAAGAAATATTAGACAGGAGGACAGGCTGAGTGAAACCAGCTGCAGAGGGGTATCATGATTTTAGGGTTAGACAAAAATAGCAGTCACAGTGACAGTGGACGGTCATCTTTTTTTCCCTCACATACTGTATGTAGGACACTGATTTATTTCACACCGGTACCTGGCCCTCTGATGCTTCTATTTAATTTTACAGCCATGCTGATGTGGACAAGGAAAGATTTTTAACCTGTGTGAGGATATTGTGTATGTGATGTTTGTTCCTTTTTTATGTGTAAGGGCATAGAAGGTGTGTGTGTATGTGTGTGTGAGTGTGAGTGAGTGTGTGTGGGTGCAGGAAGCTTTTGCTCATCTCTGCTTTGCCCACACATTCGCTTAGACAGACGGTGCAATGCAGCAGGCAGTGACACAGTCATAAATATGAGCTCAGGGAGAAGGAGGCAAAATTCAATTTCTTGTCTGAGCAGAAAACCTTCACACCACTTCTCGCTGTCACCATGGAAAAAGAGAGTGAGAGAGAGAGAGAGAGAAGTGAGAGGATTATGAGTTTCTCCCCTATGTTGTCCTCCTCCTACTTCCCTCCTCCTGTCACACGCCAGGGTTTTTCCAGATTCGAAATAAGGCAAAGGTGGCAGACTTGCGAAGGAGGTGTGGAATACATCCACTCCCTCCTGTGCAGTATCTACAGTGATGAGGCTTTAGCTTTAGGTCTTACTAACCTTTCATTATTAATAATATGAATAGCGAATTAGGCATCATGCTATGCTGATAAGCCTAGGATGTGACTGGACCTGCTGTTTTTATTCTTATGGTTGCTAAAAAAAAAAATTCTATGATTCTATGAATCACATTTAAGTAGAAAATACCCTGGGGAACATGGAATTGGGAAATGATAGGATGTCACTGTGACCTCCTTTATTAAAATATTCAGAAAATATCTACAGTATATTTAAAAAAAAATTTGAATAAAACAAAAACTATGATTCATATCTCCGATGATGGCCTGTAGAGGCTCAGTGGTTATGGCTCTGATAAAGTGACTGAGAGAAACACTACAGAAGCTTGAATAATGCTTTTAACCTTGACCTGGTCTGATCAGTTGTTAGTCAATAGGCATCTACCTTGTTCATTCTGATGTTATTGTTCGAATAATGCAGAAATAGCAGTCAAATTGAAAAGTTCCATGCTTTCTGTAAAAAAAAAAAAAGGGAAAAGGTTTTGTCATTATGACAAAGAGAGATGCAGAGTTTGAGAAAGGTGACCGTGCCGGAATGCTCTGAAAGAGGGAAAAACTCAGCAGAACTAGTTGTTCTCCTATCTCTTCCTCGCACGCTCACATGAATAGTAAGCAGAACATCGAACTTGCAAATCTTTCAGCATTTCGGCAGTCAGCAAGATTGTGCAGATATCTGCCTGAACACTGTCTTTATACCAAATTTTGTGGAACTAGTAGTAAAGTTCCAGTAGTATACTCCTTCCTATTTCTACCTGCTGTACAGTAGTTCCATCAGCAATACATTAAACACATGAAGACTTCATTTTAGGAGCTTTCAACTCATCCCAATGACAATTAACTTAACCAAGACTGTCTACAATAGAGTTGGTTTCTAGCCATTAATTTCAAGTGCAAGTTACAGACCAGATCAGAACCGTATAACAGGAAAGAGCACTGGATGTAAATTACACAGGTGCTATATATTATGCTTTAAAATAGCTAGGCTCTGTACAAAAGCCCTGGGCTAGTCACCTGTACTGTCAGCCAGAGAGAAGAGAAGAGTAATGAAACCAAGGTGTCATTATCAAACTCTTTTCCACCTACT
Organism: Clarias laeviceps; assembly: GCA_030014305.1. Lineage (NCBI taxonomy): Eukaryota > Metazoa > Chordata > Actinopteri > Siluriformes > Clariidae > Clarias > Clarias laeviceps. Next base: position 6,755,931 of record JAQMYJ010000020.1, read on the forward strand.
GCAAGATCACCTGCAGTGAGACAAAGCTTTTCAGATAGAATGGAAAAGAAAAAAGAAGTAGCAGTCCCTGACATTTGACAGTCCCTCTGGGCTTCTCTTGGGAAATTAAAACCCAGGTCTCACTTTGGCCTCTTGAGAATCCTTTCTCTTATACCCACACGAGCAAGCGGGGTTGACTCATACCAGGCAGGGTTTGTCTTTAATGGCATGCCGCAGGGGTTGTGCCCGCAGAGGACGGCTGCATTATGGGGTTGAACACTCCCCAGTGAGATCCTCATCTTTGGTTTAACCCCCATTCTGCCTGGAACAGTCATCACTTTGATATGAGAGCCACAGGCGTAGGATTTGGAGAGCAAAGCGCTGTTCGTTGGCGTGCCCGGCTTCGTATTTCCGTCATCCAGCATGAAGGGGCTCGCGGCAGGTTGGCAGCGCACGAGCTGATGTATTTAGTTGCTAATATAGATGCTAATGTGGTTCAAGCTCCACTCCAGCTCTGGATGCCTTGTGGGTTATTTCTGTAATGAAGGCAATTAAACTGAGTTCAATAAAACGACTATTTATGAACAGAGTATCTTTGCAGTGTCTAGTGAAATCCAGGCCTGTGTTCTACATCATTTTCAGCAACTGCATTACTATTCTCTCTCTCTCTCTCTCTCTCTCTCTCTCTCTTTCATGCACACACAGAGGCATACTCTTTTTTTTTTATTGACTGTGCAATTTTTTTGAAAAAAAGGTAAAGATGTTTTTTGTGTATTATCTTCTCACAATGTGTCCTATTTTTTTCCAGACAGAAAAAAAAAAACTGCCTGACTGAGATGTCAAGCCTCAGAGAGATGCATTTGTTGATCTAGCCATAGCAATTAGAGTTGTTAGACATTTTGGTGAGATGCTTTCAGCCTTCATACTGTAACTGCACCATGAGCTCTTTATTGGGCACCACAAAACTGTGGGCTATATGATCTGAGCCCAGTCAGAAAGCAAAGCCTTCAAAATCTTCTCTACATCTCTTCTGCCACTTCTGAGAAAAATCATGTCAGAAATTTGAGAGCTTTTTGAAAAAGAATCTGTGGTTTGATGAGACTTAAGATGATTCATTTGGTCTAAAGCCAAGGCAGAATGTTTAGAGTAAAGGAAATATGGCTCAACAATAGGTAAAAAAAAAATAGGTAAAAGCATTCCTGTGATCAAACACACACAGTAGGTGGTGGTATTATGTGCTAGGGTAGCTCTTTAACAGAAGGACCTGGGAATTATTGTCACCATCACAGGCAACATGAATAGAGCAATATACAAGCAAATTTTTGGTTAGAAAATGTTGCACTAAGCCAGATAACTATATCAGAAAAGGCAAAAAAAAATAAAAATTATGGACAAATTGGCAGAAACAAATGTAGAGTTGAAGAAAATGTGCATTGAGCAATGGCCAAAAAAATCTAAATGTGCAAAGTTCATAGAAACACATCTAAGACAACTCAAATCTCTAATTACTGCACAAGTACAGCTCTTACTGAGGGAGTTGAGTGCCTCAATTAGGTTTTTCTCTTTACAAAAATTTCCAAGGACATTTAAATATGTATTTGGTGTTATTTCTGTAGAGAGTTTTTCAAAGATGAATAGGGGAGAATATCCCTCCTCACTCACTGTATCACTACTGTACAGGATTGCGGGAGGCCTGTAGCTGAGTTGGGAATGACGCGGCGTACACCATTGTTCAAAACTTTAGCCTTTATTTGTCACATATACATTACTGCACAGTGAAATTAGAGTGCAGTCAGCCATTATACGGCGCACCTGGGGCAAACAGGATTAAGGTCCTTCCCAGATAAGCACTGCTTTGTGGGCCCAATGTCTGCAAAATTATGGTAGCCTTTTGTCAATGCTCTGACGTCGGGCCAAAGTTGGGCAAACGACAGTGCATACGTTGGGCCCATGTTGGCATCAGTGATTGGCCCAACGTCATTTTGTCCATGGGCCCACTGGTGGCCTATTGGTGGGGCCAAAGATAGGTTGGCCCAACAGTGGTTCAGTAGATATTGGCAAGGTTGAAAATTGGAAATAGGAAATTAAATTATATTGCTTTGTCTTTGTGCAGCAGGCTCTCTCAATGATGCCATCACATCAGGAGCTCATATGAGGGTTGGTTACCAATCTACTACATAAATAACATCAATAGAACTACAATCTGTCTCTAACTCTGTGAACCCTAACTAACACCCCATTTTTTTCTAAAATGATAAATGTTAAATTCATTGTACTTTGTGCTCAAATGTGAACACTGTCAAACAGGTCAATAGATGGCGCTAGGGAGGAACCTAAAACCCCACAGAGGCCAGGTGCTGCTGATTTAAGTCAGCCAAGCTAAACACAAGCTAAAGTTTTGTGCCTTTTTGCTTTTAACTACAGGTAGGTTAATATTCCACCAAATGAGATGTAAATACCCTTGAGTAAGATATAAGAGTGTTGGGAATCTGTGGTGGTAACATGAAAACCATGCAGTTAGTAGTTTTGCTGTAATGTGGTGAGGAAGATGTTTAGCACCTGTTGCCAGTGAATACAGGAGCATACGGAGCCATATTGAGTTTAGAACCATAAGGATTGTTGCCATAGTAAGTGCCAGAAATGTTAAAGGGCTAATTTGGAAATTGCCAATCAGCCTATACTGCATGTCTTCAGACTGTGGGAGAAAACAGAGTACCCAGAGGAAACCCACCAAGCACGAGGAGAACATGCAAACTCCATGCACCCAGACCCGAGGTGGGATCCAAACCCTAGACCCTGGAAATGCAAGGCCACAATGTTAACCAGGATGCCACTGTGGAATGACAAAGCCCATCCTGATATGCTTACATTTGATGATAAAACACGTCTAAAAGAAAAGTAATCCTTAATGGGTGAACACTTTCTGAACTGTAGATTTGTCCTGCCCTTTGAAATTATCGGCTGATTGGTGGACACTTTCCTCCCCAGCAGCACATTTTCTGACAATACAGAGTGCAAGTCACCCAATTTGTCCTTAGCAACATGGGCTACAGGCACTTGAATACGATTTGATGTTTCATACAGGTTATTTTTTCTAGCACCATTTCAGTGGGTTTGATGCCACTTTTCCACATGGCCTCTTTCAGTTGCCTTTGTTCTCTCAGTCTTGGTGTTTTTGTTTAATGTTCTTTTTTTTTTTTTTATCATTTCTTCTTTTGTCCCAATGTTTATTTTCTGTTCCTGTCCTACGGTGTGCATTCTCTTTGAATCAGACAACACAGAGATTATATAAGATATACAGAACATGTTCATGGGTACCTGAGAGCTGTGTTTGTGTTAAAAAAAAAACAGACTCTCTTGGGGGAATATGTGTAACCCAGGGTTATAGAATGTATGGAAAGAGAGAGAGAGCAGTCTACCACAGCAGCTTGTAAAATGACAGTTCTACCCCTCACTAATTCTACCATTGTGGTTTTATATATATATGAGATAGAGAGAGAAACTGGGATTTGAATTGGGTATAGACAAAGTTGGTGTGGTGTTCTTGGTTGTCTAAGTATGGAAGCAGAAAAAAAGCAAGGATGGACTTGCTGTCTCTGAATGTCACTGCAAGGACAGAAACGAGACAAAACTGCTGCATGGTCGTAGCTGAAAAAGTATCAATCCACTCATACGTGTGCATTTAGTCACCCACTTATTCATTTACTGACTCACTTTGTCTCTGTTTGTGCCTTGGGGTCAGCGTCCTGCCCTTTGTTCTCTCATGGGGGGTTCCTGTGTTTATAGAGGCACATCTGTCACTGAGATGAGGCTGTCTAGAGTGTGTTTGGGGCGTATAGCACAGGGGTAGATTGTAGAGGTCAGTCAGACACTGCTAAAATTCTCCATGGTTCATAAGTCCACACACACACAAAAATGATCTCATCGTACTGTAAGTACATCAGCTCTGTACTTGCGTAGATAATCTGATGTGCCCCTAGTATCCATCATTATGCCCTTGACCTGATTCCCAAAAAATGTTTAGTTGATTAAAGGTTTCACAAATTACCCAAAAAAACTGTTTTTAATTTCTGTCATAAATAAACTTCCTGTCATAAGATAAAAATAGTGTTCACAATATTCCCACAGAGAGCTGTTTTCAGACACAAAGCTTTGTGTAAGGTTTGAATTACCTCAGCAATGTTGTCAGTACACACCCACCTGAAATATGAGGGGTGTTCAAGTCAATCCAGGAATTTTGATTGTGCAGGATAACAGATCAAAGTTATGAGAGAAAAAATACCTTTATTTCTGTACATAATCACCTGATACACCAATGCACTTATCCCAGGGTTTCACTAGTGCTACAATCAAGGTAGAAAGTTTTATTAAGCATATTAGGATTTCAACACCAGCACACAATCCTCCCACATACTTCCATGTATTTATAATATAATGTAAACTATGAAACTTAAATTGTGACAAGCTTACTACACTATAATTTCATATACATGCAGGACATGTCCAAGCTGGTTTAGTTAAACAGTTAAAGTTTCACTTTTAATTTCCGTTTTACATCGACACACACACACACACACACACACACACACACACATATATATACACTGTGTGTATATATATATATATATATATATATATATATGTATATATGTATGTATATTTTATATATATATATATATATATATACACACTGTATATATATATATATATATGTATATATATGTGTGTGTGTTATTGATGTAATAATATATGATACACTTTGGCATTTTTGTTATATCTGTATTTCTTCCAAAGCACTCTTTCCCCTTGCTTACTACCTGCTGCTCTACTCCCCAGCCCATTCCTTACATGTGGCACATTTTTCAATTGATGCATTTCTGAGTTTATACCTGTTGGTGCTACTAAATGAGGCCACACAAAGCAATTACAATACAACACAACATAACACACATGTTTGTAGTAGCAGTAAAAAATTTCACCTCATTTGTGTTGTCTTTATGTTTTGTTTCCATGGAAGATGACCTGCCTGTTTTGCTTCTGCCCACACCCACACTCCCTTTCCACTGCTGTTCCCAGAAACCCTGGGGGTCGACCACCGATGAGGTCATGGGTGGATTGAGTGAATCATGGCATGACTGTGTTTTTGCACTGTACTCCACCTTCTCAGGGGGCACGTCCTTGGGTAACGCAGTGGGACACCTTTTTACTACAGGCTCACTGAGTGAGAGGTTGCACTCAAGCATGTGGTAATTCAAACTTCACACTATTCTTAGAGGTTTATTGGTTGCTGAGACTTAAGTATATTGGCTGGATTGTAAGTGTTTAACACTTGAGGGATTCATCATGGCCTAAGTGTTTGCCAATGAATTTTGCACAGGATGTGATGATGCAACTGACATGGTTTCTTATTTCACTTGCAGAGCTCTGAATGATACACTCCTTTGATTCAGTACTGGTCAGCTCCACTTACAGTATGTATGGTGCAGGTATGTACAGTATGCTATCCCATCCATGAGATTAACTGCATTGTGCTGATTTAGTTTATGAAGTAAACTCGCATTTGCGGCAGTCATTTCCATTCTATGAAGGTGATCTAATTGCCTGGAAACTAAGACGAGCTACACGATAGCTGCTTCCACTTGGATGAGAAAGCAAGGACAAATGACCTGGCCGACCTCGGCTCCCACACAGTAGCTCTATCAATCTCGCAAGTACTGAACAGACCAAGTAAAGCACAGAGAGAGCACCAAGAATGTGGATTAGAAATAGTAAGAAGGCCCATGGCTTGAGCTTGTGGATTCCCAGTGTAATGAGCCAAGCTGCTGTTCTCCGGGCCTCCCATGGGCTTGGCTGATTGGCTTGTGTTGTTACTTCTGTGTGGTGCTGTCAATACAGTAGACCTGCAGTGAAGCTGGATAATGATGAGTGAGGGCTTGTCCAATCAGATATAATTATTATTTTTTTCTTTCTGCAGAATCCCACCATGAGGTTGCTCCCACTGTTTTTCAATGGACAAAATGTTATTTACGGCACTCGCAGAAGCAATCACTGCCTAGGGAAGTCAATTTTATTTTTTCCCCCTAAAGCGGGAATTAATTACTACTATGGAATATAATCAATTCATTGTGTTCAGTAATTATAATTTTCTACGCACATGGTTATAATTATTCATAGCACTGTACATTTTAATAGTTACAGCAGACTACAGTGGAGTCCAGAAGCCTAAGACCACATAGAAAACAGGGCTTGTTCTCCATCTAGAGATAGAAATAAACTTTTAAAAAAGTTTTCAAATTTTGAAATATTTAAAACAAAGAAAGTAAATGTTCAGTATCTTTAATATTTAATATTCAAGAAATATTTAAGATTTCTAGGTACCTGTTTAATTGTAAATGTGTGATATCAACTGTATGATTAATACCTGCTTGGGACAAAAGGTCAGATTTTTCTCCATATCTAATTTCTTCTAATGAAGCTTGTCTTTACATTGCAATCTGATATATTTGATCTAAAATAGATTAAGGTTTGTGCATAACCTTGTGGAGTCCATGCCAGGTCTAGACACACAAGGGCACACTGTCGTTAAATCAAAAGAAGGGACATATAAAATATTTCAACGATATTTCAAAGTTTGTCATTAAGAAGTGTGTGTGTGTGTGTGTGTGCGCGCATGATCTTTGAGAATGAAAAGATTATGAGCATGTGGGTGAAAATCCTAATTTCAAAAGAATATGGAGAAAAGAGGAAAGCATAAGGAACTGAACAAGTGAAGCCCTTAACTGAGAAGAATAATAAGTGGAAGGGGAGTTGTGCTTTCATAAGCTGCTGGACTGTCAGATGTGAATTATGTACAGGAAAATTTGGGTGTGGACAAAAGACTGGGAGGAAAAGAGATGGAGAACTTGGAAGATGTGTTCTACCCTTGTAATGCAATCAGTTCTGGATAAAAATGTCTCTGTCTCCTTTCCATTCAGAGTGTGATGCATTGCGCTCTCATTGGCATATCTGGGCTTCTGTCCAGCCATGATATAATAAACACAGGCAGACTAGAAGGTATTGCTGCATACAATCTTACACAATCCTTCTCTCTCTCTTTCTCTCTCTCACTCTCCCCACACATTTCTCTGTATAAATAACAAAGCTATTATTTTCTCAGTGGCTAGATTTCATGAGCAGATTTCAGTAAATCAGTAAATTGACTATAATTCACATTCCAGTTCTGGTTGCAAAGTCTGGTTTATTCATACGAGCCTAAATGTTTTACGCTGCAGCGTTAGAGAATGCTATTTAGAAATACAGCTTTACAGAATGCTATTTACATAAATACTGTAGTTTGAGTTACTGTATTCTTAGCATCAGATTAATACTACTTAATACTATTTATTAATAGCCTGTAGCCTATCAAGGGGACTTGGGGAACAAGTCAGGGTACACCCTGGACAGGGTGCCAATCCATCGCAGGGCACACAAGTACACACTCACTCACACACTACAGGCACTTTTGGAAACCAATTAGCCTAATCTGCATGTCTTTGGACTGTGGGAAGAAACCCAGAGGAAACCCATCATGCACAGAGAACAACCCACCTCCACACCCACAGACCTGAGGCGGGAATCAACTTGAAACTTGTGATCTCGGTGACATTGACTGTAACATTGTTTTTGGTGCCAGACAGGCTTGTTTTAGTATTTCCAAATTTCTGATCGTCTGGAAATTTTAGACTGTAATCTCTCGAGTTTGCACATACTGGTATGCGGGAAAATCAGTAAACTGGTTGTTAATGAAAGATATCAGATGGGAATGGGCAGACTGGATCTGACTGACATGAAGGCTTTGGTAACTCAAGCGACAACAGCAGTGAGCTAAAAAGCATCTCAGAGCATAAAACACACCGAACCTGGATTCAAACTGGGTACAATAGCACAACACCACATCATGCTCCACTGCTTTCAGCCAAGAACAGGTACTATCTGTTGCCACAATGGACACAAGCTCCTGAAATCATAAGACACAGAGACAAGAATTGTAATGGAAGATGACCATTATTGATCAATTCTCATAAAAATAAAGCATGCTCGGTATGACCATTTACATAAATTTAGAAGCTTAAAAAAGGTTTCTGCTTTAAATTTTTAACTCTCATCATCATGCAGGCACACAATGCTATTAATCTTATTTGTGCACTATGTCTGGAGCCAGCAAGCTCTTTGGCCAGTCTGGTGGCATTATCATGTGAGAGAGCAGGGACAGACTACACATACAGCCACAATACAGAGGTGATTTATCACTGTGAGAACTGTGCATGCAGTCTTGCAGTGCATATAACAGTCGATAGGGATGTGCCTTTGTCTTAGACACACTGCAGGACACATGCATTAACCTCTGCTGTTTGTGAATGTCAGTGATTCGCTCCACAAGAGCTTCATGTCTGAAATATGTTCTAAAATATATTCCAAAAACTGCAGAAAAATATTCTAATGTTGGAGCAGATAGTGACTCTTTCTTGGGAATGACTTGTCAGAAAACTATCAAGTAATGGTTAAAAGAACACTAAAATGGCTGAACATGCCTTGTCAATTGTCCGTTGCAAGGACAAACACAATGAAATAATTTCATCTTAATTTAAATGAAAATCTCATTCAAGAAATGGATTAACTGTAAAAAAAATAAATAAATAAAAATCCTAAATCTTTGATTTATTTTTCTTTTTTGCATTTTCTTTAAACAGTAGATTAAATTTTTATCACTAGCAATGCAAATAGCACTGTAGAAATGAGTGAATTTATTGCGTGGAAAGCAGTGTTCTAAGATACCACAAACTAACAAATTCCGCTTTAATAAAAGTTCATTTTAGCTAGCGAAATAATGTTTATTGCTTAGTTTCTTCTGTGGACTCTGATGCAAAAGTACGCTAATATTAGCAAGCAGGTCAGCGATGCAGAGTCGAACAAATAATTACTCATTTAAAATGTTGTCCATAAAACACGATTTAACTATCAAGAATTACATGTAATGTGTATTCCTTTGAGTTGTGCAGGCGATTGGACCTGTTATTGAGTGCAAACTGCACCAGTTGTCTTGTTCACAGTGTTCAGCAATGCATTTTGACTGAACCCCTCTTAAAACGTGGGAGCAAAACTATATGCTTGCTTCTCCTTTAATAAAAGTGTCAGTGCAGGTGCTTCACTTTCTGATTTGCAGTACAGTATGTCAATACATCAATGCTGTTTGGGTTTAGACTTTTTTCTAAAAATGCTTGTGGCAAGCAGCACAATAGCCTTATTTTGTAGCTTTAAATAGCTATAAAAATACCAGAGAGGATCAGCTTCTAACCCTTAATTCCCCATAAATTGCATGCGCCCAGCTTTACAAATATAGAGACAAGAGAGCCAGACTGTTAAATGTTGACTCGGTCCAATCTAAAGGTTAGAAAAGCATGAAATATTGCATGGTCAAAATTGATTGGTGATTAAGAGCTTATAAAGAAATATCATTCTATATATATCACCATATTTTAATACTGAGCAAAAAAACTTGACCCACCGTTCATTTCTTGCTATTTTGCTTCCAAAGAGTGAGCATTTCTTATATATGTTTTGTGTATATAAAATATTCAAATATTATATTATATTATTGTATATAATTTTTTTGCATATATACTGTATTTTCAATGTAGTCTTGAGGAATAGTTCTCCAGGCTTCCTGAATTATTGTTCTAGCTCTCATTTTTGGCTCTCATTTTCAGTCCAGTCTCTGAACATGACCAGTTCCAGAGATATGTTTTTTGGTTTGTTACAGTAAGTCACACAGGTGACCTATGAATCATCCAGTCATAACAAAATCCTCAAAATTAAGGCACGAACCAGTGAGGAACAGGTGCAGATGGTGACAGATGCTCCTGGCCGGTGATTAGTATACTGATGATGCTCAGTATTGAGTGGTTGGAACAGACGAGAGGGGAAAAAAGGTAGTTTAGGCACTTTGCAGCCTATTGCTGTAAAACATTTGTTTCCAGTTCATTCATTTACTCTACATTTCTTAATTTTATTGAATATGAAGAAATGAGGGTTGTCTCAATACTTTTATACAGTACTGTATAAAACAAACATGGTGGAAAAATCATATACAGTTTATCTCCATCAAGAGTGAAAGAATCTGTTTGTACTTTTTTTCTCAAATAGACAGAATGAAAAGATTTTTGCAAATGTAATGGATTCACAGTTGCATGTATGCATTTTGAGAAAATAAATATACGCCAGCTTATTTCGGCTTCAACTTACCCCCGATTACTTTCCTTACTTCAGCAGTTGTCATTACTTATTGTTTAGCAATCTCCATATGAAATCTTCATATGTCTCTGTATCTCACTTACCATCTATACGTCAGTGCTCATAAATACTGAAGTCATGTTACTGATTATAAATGACCCTAATGATGGGAGCCTCCCAGTTGAGTGGATTAGCTTTCTGACTCTCGGTCTGAATACGCAATAAAGATGCCTCTGCAGCTCACATCGTTCCTCCCAGGATCAGAGAGCTCAAGATTGCAAAGTGTAAAAAGAATGGCTTTTTGCTCTAGTTTCAATTATGCAGTTAGCATTCACAAAGGATTAATGATGGAAAAGCTCTTTCTCTTTTCAAATCCATTGACTAATAGATGTGTGGGGTGATAAGAAAGTGGTGAACTTGCAGAGGGAATGGAAAAGCTTGAACAAGAACAAGTTACTGCGCTGACACCAATGGAACAACGTCACATAAATCACATGAGCAAACTAAAAAGTAAATCATTTTGTGCACTAATTAAATCTTAAATTATCCATGATGAATGAATCCATATTTAGGCCTTAGGCAACAGTCTCTTTAGAACATATTGTAAGTGTGGTGTGTTTGAAGTGGCTGGCCAGGATTGCTGCAGTCAGTGTTACATCAGAGTGTTTTTTTGTTTACTGGACTAATGCTGCAGCTCAAAGCTCTCTTGTGCACCGAGGGGGAATAAATGCACCGCAATTACACCTCCACACAAACACGGCTAAAAGAAGAGATGTTTGGTGGTCAGGATCGGAAGATTAAGGCAAGCCAAACAGAATAATCTGTCTGGATTCACTTGATTTGATTTTCTGTTATGTTTTATATGAAAACAGAATTTACAGAGGTGCGTTACACATCAACTTACAGCTGTCTCACAATATATCTAATACATGCACACAAATATAAACACTAAACTTTGACTCTTAGTGCAAAAACAATTGCATTGGGAGATGAAGAAAGATGAAAATCTTACGATTCACTGTTCTTTCTTTAAGGGTAATTTTAAGAAGGATGTTCAAGTCAAACAGGGCTTTTTTTAACAGGAATTTATTGTGAATGAGGGTGTAAAAATGATTGACATTTACAGAAGATTTCAAGCAGGATTATCAGGGTAGTCAGGGTAGCTCATTGGTTAAGGCATTGGACTATGGTTCGGAAGGTTGGGAAGTCGCAGGTTCAAACCCTATGACCAAGTTACCACTCTTGGGCCCTTGAGCAAGGCCTCAATCCCTCAATTGCTTAGATGAATAATGACGTCTGCCAAATTGCTAAATGCATATTCCTTCCACAGGTAATGGTAAATGCATAGTGCAATTCTGGGATAATTGCCTTAGTGTTGCAGGGATTATACAGAGAAAAACAGTTGTTACCCTAATAATTGTGTCCTGTTATTATGCACAAGCCCAATTTGAATCGAATGCCACTTGTACATTTTGTACAAACTTAATTTACAAATTATAGAAAACAATCTGCTCGATTCCCGTCTCTGTGTGCATGGAGTTTGCATGTTCTCCCCAGGATTTGTGGGTTTCCTCCGGGTACTCCGGTTTCCTCCCATAGTCCAAAGATATGCAGATTAGGCTAATTGGCGTTCCCAAATTGCCCATAGAACTCTGTTGGTAAGATGAACATGAACATGGAGATCTCATTCTAAGATGTGAACATAGAACAAAGCTGTTTTATAGCAGAATTTATGGCTGCAACTTTAGGAGCAAACCTCCAAATGGAACTAATTTCTAAAATCTCTGGTTTAAACGTTTTAAAGTAAGCCAATTCTGAGTTGGACGTGCTTAGTTACACATTGTGGGTATTACTGTATTCCTCCCAACTTTTTAACCTCCCAAAGATTATTTCTGAAGCAGTTCAGATAAAGCTCACTGCCTTGATGCAGCGCTTAACCTGAACCGCTTGGGCTCCTGATATTTTTAACACACAGATTAAAATGAAAAGAAAACAAGTTTGTGCTGCTGCATTGTTTTACCTTTGATGCCACACATGATCCCCATTCAAAAGCATTGGGACTCTTCCCCCTGCTGCTGTCTGTGCAGAGATGGAGCTCATTTGATCTGGCAGGAATGAGGGAAGCAGAAGGAGGGAGAGGAACTGATGGAGAGAAAAAATAAGTGAGAGAGAGAGAGAGGCAGGTGCTTCCCCTCCCACTGGTCCTCTCCCTGCAGTGTCTGGTCTTCCTTGACTTTACAGAACAGCTGCCTCATGTCACCCCCCCCCCTCCCCCACCTTCACTCTCGATCCACCTTCTCCCCACTATCCACTTATCCATCCTACCTTCTTCGGATCACCATTAGCAGCAGTTCATAATTTTTCAATCCTGTGTCAGTCTTACACACAACGTACGCGTAAGTTCTAACTAGAGCAGATTTACAGAGAAAAGACATTTTTTCCCCCCAACTCCCACACATTCCCCTGCTAATACAGAATGTTCCCTGAGAGAGACATGCCCTGAATTCATATGAGCTTTTCTGGGGCCTTGAAAACATTCCTCCATTTGCCCTTTCAGCTCCTCCTCCCTCTACTTTGATCCGAGCAGATTGACCAAGGCGCAGCACAACAATCGCATTCCACACGAGCTCTCAGCAGCCGCGCCAGCTGCCACTGGCCATTATTCAATTAACGCACATCCCGAAGACCGGAGAAACTGCACTGGCGGGTATAAATTCAGTCCTCATAAAGGGCTATAGGCCAGTGGAAATTGCTTTAATTTATATAATTATCTCTTCTTTTATGTATTCATGAATAATGTTTGATTTAAGCAGTGATATTAGGCATACTGTTTGAATCTGCACTTTAGCACACCTCATTGCACTCTGTGATGTAGGCCCTCAGGGCAGGCACAATGGCGTGTGTATACAATTTCAAAACTTTTTTTTTTTTTTTTTTTTAAATAAAGTCTTCTTTTATTATATGACTTAGACTTTCATAGAAATTCCTTAGCACAAGCACAGACAACACACATTGACTTCATACAAATGCAAATGTTTCCGTCTATGCCTTGGGGATTCATTTCATAAGCCAGATTTGCATGAGCAGATTCAAACGCAGACCGAATAAACTCAAGCAGATGAAAGATTTTTGTCCAATGCTCTGGATTTTTAATTTTTTTTTGGTAATCAAGTTCAGTTTGCACTTTTTGGCTAAATGCATGCATGTTTAATTGTAACAATCAAATACTCTGGTGCCTTATTTGAGCTATTTTTTTTGTTGCATGGTGAAGAACGTTTGACAGACTCGCACCCAGATTTCACATAGTTGTCAACCATTAGCTTGTCTGTCTTTTTTCAAACACAAAAATCACACTTCTAATTTCTCATTCATCGATTAGCTATTGACTTTGACAAAAGTACAGAAGAAATATGTCACTCATCATCAGGCTTAACAGGTTCTACTTTGCAACATGGACACAATTTATTTTGTTCTTTCTCCCTGGAAATCAGCCCTGGATTCTGGAAGTGCAAGGTTCAGGCATTACTGGGATCCAGGCTTGTACTCTGAGTCGAGCTATTTGTATTGTTAACGCTGCTGAATGGGGCCATCTGCCCGCTGCCTGCTGATGGCTGTCTTGACCGATTGTTCTTCAACAATAAGGACATGAGGCCTGGTTTTGTGGCCAGGCGTCACGATGGACAATAGACGTGAGTGGAGGACTAGCAGCAGGCTAATGGACCCCTGATCCTACAGACGCACTCAGTAAACACCACTGCTGATAAGCGCCTCATACACAGATTAGCCTGGCAGGCAAGAACAATGTCAAAGATGCTAATTACTGTGCACTGCATGCACAAAACAAACATGTGCATTCTCTGAGATACAGATACACACACACACAAAAAACAAGTCAGATATAGACAGGCTCTTTATCTGTGAGATAGACAGAAAGGAACGGGCAAAAACGGCATGCACACAGACATGTCAGCTGTATTTAACTGTGCGGTTAATTATATTCACAGTTTGCCTCACATGGCCATTTTGTCTTTTGTGCTCACTTTTTATTGTTAAAACTCATTTTGTGATTCACCTGCTTCCCACCTGACCACTCTTCCATTTCCACATCTTTGTTCAAGATGAAACATCCCTGTGTTTAATCTCCTGACTCTCAGCCCCTAAGCAAGGCTGTACTGAACCAGCATCAAAAAACATGAGTGCCACTCTTCAAAACCAGCTGAAATACATGCTGTCCTTCTTTCCACATCTCTCCTGTGGTGTGAATTGGACTGTGGCACTCTAATCAGGGGGTCATCTGCCTGGCCTGGCCTCACAAATGATGGCTGCCTGCCTCCTGCTGCTGAATTATGGATGTGAAGGAGATGAATATTTCATTTTCCTCTTAGCTGGGGCCTTTTGGCAGCAAGGGTGGGGCACAGTCATGTGACCTGCATGACCATGGACAGCTCATTTCTTATTGATGCAGACATTTAACTGGATTGAGCTAATAATGAGGCTGGCAAAGCTTAGCAAACATTACTAGGAACTCAGCATTGAAAAAACACTATCGTAAAAATGCAGGAGGTTTAGTTAATCATCTGTAATCCAGGATGCAACCTAAGACAAACATTATTAAAACAAGCTGCTGTGGGTTTATTCACATTTTAAACCCACATTCCAGCTGAAGTCATTCAACAGCCCAATTGCTGTATATACCCCATTCATTCAGAATGGAAACAGAGCCACTTAAGTACCACTCACGGCCTTCCATCAATGCACTTAAATACACACTAGCACGCTCATGTATACACTCACAAACACACCCACACCCACACATCCTCCTCCACCTTGTCATCAAGTGGCTAATAACCAAATCTGCGGTGAGCCAAAAGCTTCTTTCCCGGTGTTCAGGTTTAATTATTTCCATTGTTTAATCAAGCACACCATTTAATGGTTGAATTTTAATAGGGCTTTTAGTAGTGGCCAACAGGACAGGATGACCATGCAGAGGCAGCCAAGCATCGCCTCTCCTCTCCTTAGCCCATCACAGTCCATCAAAACAATTTCACACATGGAGAGCAAACCTTAATGGCACTTCACAAATGGTACTGAGGCCCTGCTCACCCTGGGGAGGAAGAGGAGGAGAGAGCATGGGAGGGGAACCTTAGCGCAACAGTGGCCCATTAGCATGTCCATGAAGGATGTGTTGTCTCATGGTGCCAGCAACAGACATCTGCATACGCACACACTCAGACACTTCAGCTCTCAAACTCTACTATGCCCTATGAGCTGATATGTAGAATAACTGTATTTTATATAGCCTCTGGCTTGCACACACAGCAAAGATATGTAAAGAGCAGATGTCAGCCCTGTGATCACTAATTTGCCCAGGGCTGTGCTACTGTCCAAGATCAAGGCTCACCTCTGTGCCAGGAAAAATGCTTCGATTTCAGGCAACCACTCTAGTGCAGTACTGGTTAAATATTTCCCCAAGTCTAAGTATGCTGTATAGAGTACTGTGTATCATTAATTCATGTGTACTTTTTTTTGCACGTAAAGTATAGAATCATTGTGGTAATCAAAATCATTGCTGATCATTCTTAAGAAATGTCATTTAAAATGTTATAATATGTTGAGAAATTTAAGTTGGATACAAACCAGGGAACAATTTTAGCTTAGCAGAATGTTTTTACGTTTATTGTCATGGCTCTAGAAACCTTCAGCTTCAAAGTTATTTTTTTTATTATGGCTCAAGAACACTTCTATGTTGCTGCAATTCTTGTAGTTGTTAAAACATTAACATTACAATTTCCGTAATGTTATTTGGAAATTATGGAATTATGCATCATGCAAACCATCTAATAACGTAAGGCCAAACATTATTAAAGGCAACACGGAGGCTTAGTGATTAGCACTGTTGCCTTGCACCTCCAGGTCCTGAGTTTGATTCCTGCACAAAATGGTAATAATCACAATGGTACCCTCGGCCTCCACGGTACCTGGATGGACTACAGAGGTTCCTAGATGGATGGATAATGTACTGTAAACATTATTAAAGCAGATTTTTTTAGAACATTTATTACAAATGGCTAACTTTAATTTAAAAAATAATCTTGTTAATGTTGCCTCCTTTATCACACATTGTAAATGTACAGGAGTTATAGTTTGGCAATTGACTTACTGTACAAGTATGGTTGCCCCATTAGTTTCTTTTAATTTGATATCAAGTTTGTTTATTTGTCTCGTTCTGGCATCTTGTTCAAATAACTGTGTCAATTGTACATTAATTAGCATATACAATACAGTATGAATGAATGGATGAATGAATGAATTTTTCACCAAGTAACCATACAATATATCCTACAGCAGTCCTAAAGAGCTTGATTCCTGTCCAGGTTAGCAACAATTCCTGATTCAATTTCAAAGAGACCAGTTTCCCAAACATATTGCAGATTTAAGATATCCATTCTGGTAGAGAATGTCAAATGGGAAGATTTCCCCAGACACTATCAAGGATAGTATGTATGTAAGTAGTCACCATCTCACAGCCATTCAATCCTGTAGTTGGAGAATTCTGAAAATTACACTGACTGATTACATTGTTTGTTAACATTATGCTTCTTCAAGCAATAATGTGTTCAGGATTATTCTGACTAGGGTCTGTGTTAGAATTATAAATGGTGGTGTGGTACAGTAGCAGTATTGCATGTGTGGGCTGGGTGAGTTGGGATGCAAGGTGCTCTTTGTTTCCACAATCCACAGCCACTGAATATGTCTCAATACAGGCCTGTCACTATGTACTTTCACTCAACAGGACTCTTGTGTGCTGCCTTTTATAGCAATTATCAGAAGCAGCCTAATGGCACTGTTTTTGTTTCCAGTGTCACACAATGGCTTATGACATTAAGCACTTCTAGACATGCTCTTCAGATCACGGATGAAATTCAATCATCAAACCTTAAATACTGTATACAGTCCTTCTAATGAGTGGCCGTATCAGTGTTTGCAGCAGTTGCTGTTGTAGTGGGGCGGATATAAAGATGAGAATGAGAGTAAAATTGTGACGGGCCCATAATAGGAGTCATCTCCCGTTACTGGCAAGCCTAAACTCCAGGGAAATGCTGAGGAGAATAAGAGGAAAAACAGCGGTATGAAAACATGACACTATTTTTCATGTAGACTGATAGCTACAGCGCTGTAACAATCCACTAGCTCAGTCTTTCTAATGCACACGCTACTTTGTTCAATGCTAGTAATTTGATTAGATTGTTTTTTTGCTTTTCTGTACTTTAAACACGACACATGAAAAGTACAGACACACATGCACGTGCATGCACGCACACACACGAACACACATATATATATATATATATATATATATATATATATATATACCTTTCATGTTTGCTTGACTCACTCTAGGGCA
>JAQMYJ010000020.1:6773683-6798575 GCA_030014305.1 Clarias laeviceps
TTTGCCTTTCTGTACTTTAAACACGACACAAGTACAGACACACATGCACGTGCACGCACACACGCATATATATACCTTTCATGTTTGCATGACTCACTCTAGGGGGAAAAGGATGATTGTTTTACTGTTGAATGTGCTTAACAAATGTGAGCCAATGAGTCACCCCAGCTTTTATCCTCAGCCCCAGAGGCCACATAAAAGTGATTACAGCCTTTCATTTGCATTTGACAAACACAGCATTTTATGATGTACTGATTCTGGATAATTGAGGAACATACTGTTCTTCCATCTTTTTTTTTTTTTTTTTTTTACATGCCTGTCTTTGTCATTCCAATTCTTTAAGCTTGAAGCGTTTATACAGATTTCACAAGCAGACAGTTTGACAGTTTAAGACAGAAAAAGAGGAATAAGACCTTCTAATAAGAAATGAGAGACTGTCTGTAATGCCTTTTCTTCTCATTAGAAAAGGGATGCTAGTACAGAGAGGGGATTTCCTACCCATCCACCAGTTAATCATTCATTCTTTGACTGCTCACTGATTGAGAATCTCTGTTTAAGGACACAGCGCCACCGTGTGGATGTGCTTGCAATACATGTGATCCAGTTACGGCAAGAAAACAACAACAATGAACCAAGTGAGGCTTCCAGCTTTAAACTTCTATAAAAGTCTAACGATTTAGTAAAACTCTGGGGGCAATTAATAGAAATTCTTCTTTTTTTTTTGGACATTACAAATGACAAATAACCGGGCAATGGGCTCTACTGATATTTTTGTGACATGCTCTTTAAAGGTGTATTAAAGTATTCTTGATGTATTTCTAAAAATCTGAGGCTATACTATGGTTCAAGACTATATACCATAGTTGGTTTAAGTTGTGAGTGAGAAATGAGGCTTTGCAAATTAAATGTTGCCCAGAATAATAGCTAATTGTACATTTAATTGAAGCACAGTATTAAAATGTAATGGTAGTAAACATGGTACTCCATATATGTCAATAATTTAAGTGAACTCCTCTCTAGTCACTCTTGTATCTGCAAATTTCAAGTCTCATAATCCACAGCTCACCACAACCTTTTCAATAACCCCTCAATGCTACTTCATCAATGTGTGTCTCTCTCTCTCTTTTAATATTTTGCCTGTAGAGCTTTGTACATTTTTACAAGTTAGCCTTGTGGTGTAGTTGTTAGCACTGTCGCCTTGCACCTCCAGGGTCCGGGTTTGATTCCCGGGCCAAGCTCAATTCCCGTCTCTGTGTGCATGGAGTTTGCAGGTTCTCCCATGTTTGGTGGGTTTCCTCCGGGTCCTGCGATTTCCTCTCATGGTCCAAAGACATGCAAATTAGGCTAATTGCCATTCCCAAATTGCCCATGTGTGTATGTATGTGTGTGCCCTGCGATGGATTGGCACCCTGTCCAGGGTGTACCCCGCTTCGTCGCCCTAGGCCTCCGGGAATAGGCTCCAGGCCCCTGCCTGACTATCCCATTTACAGTAGGAGTATTGCCTAGCCCTTAACTTTAAGAACACCATAAACAACAGGCTTCAACAGGCTTGTTTTTGCAAGAGATCAAGTTTGAAAATAAAAGTATCCCAGTTCATCCTAGTGCTCACTGCAATGGCATTTGATTGGGCTTCTGAGGTCTGCTTGAACAATGTGCAATATGGTTGTTTCACAAGATGTTCCATCACACCCCTCATGACAAATTAGCTGGTTAGAATCTCATGTTCCTAAAACAAGGTTCATGGTCTCCATTTGAGTATGTGCCAAACTGAGTGCAGATGCAACAAGCCTACACTCATCACTGCATTCCATCAGGGGCTAAAAGGGGATGTGATTACAAAGTTGGTTTGCTATGACAGTGAGTTGTAACTAGATGCACTCATCGGTTTGGCCAATCTCCTAAACAAACCCCTGGCTGTAAGTAGAACTGGGTCTTCGTTCTGTCCCTGCCTTGACTCTGTCCCTGTCATCAGAAAAAGATTTATTAAGTGTCAAAAAAATGAATCTGTTCAAGGTCTCTGGCTTTACTGTGGAGAGGCAACACACTGCATCACAGTATCCATTTCATTCAAACTATTCAGAAACTATTCATGGTCAACCATTCAGACACATCCTATTCTCTTCAAAGAGGCCATGGAATCCCATAACAGGTCCCCTGCACTCTGTTTACCCTGGCTCCAATACCACAACGAGTCATGGACTGAATAACAAATTAAAACCTGCTTCCCTCACTGTCTAGACAACTGGCTGTCTCATGACTCGTCATGTCTGTAGTGAGAAGCCACCCAAAGAATAATGATCCCAGCTGAATTAAAGGAGCTGTTCAATCAATCCATCGAATGCACTTAATGTTCACACAGAGCCTACGAACCTCATCTACATAGCAGCAAATAACATGCTATTCTGGACTTTTCCATGACCATCAACACTCCCAAAGTTCACAAACATATACAGGACCTGAAAGTCTAAGGCCTTGTTCAGACTATAGACATATTCATTGTGTTTCACAAATCTGACCTTTAAGACACACTGTCCACACTGTCAAAGGGATCAGATCGGATATGAGTCTGTTCAGACTGGCATCTCAAATCCAACACATTGTCGACCTATCTGCGCTGGTTGCTTT
Source organism: Clarias laeviceps (assembly GCA_030014305.1). NCBI lineage: Eukaryota > Metazoa > Chordata > Actinopteri > Siluriformes > Clariidae > Clarias > Clarias laeviceps. The sequence continues at coordinate 6,776,309 of JAQMYJ010000020.1, forward strand.
GGTAACGACGCCGGAGGCGTGGGTACTCTGTAGCATGTGTGTTGTGTGACGTCAAACGCTGGCAACAGAAAGAAAGAAAACAACAAGGCAGTTAAGAATGGAGATATAACATCTCACCCAACAGGTCATATCCATGTCCGATCGTGTGGACTTGAACTCCCACGTCCCACTGCGAGTGACATAATGGACATTTTGAAATCCGATTTGAGTCGGTAGAGCATCCAGACTGAGATGCATCTTAAGAAATCCTATCTGCATCTGATTTCAAACCACCTCTGGATGTTGTTCAAATTGGATTTGCAAAAATTTGATTCTATGTGTTTTAAACTGTTCAGACTACATGAGAGCAATCTGACTCCAAACTGATTCCTATCTGGATATGCCAAAAAAAATCAGAGATCTACACTGGTAGTCTGAACAAGGCTTTAATGTCTCAGAGTGGAATTTTTGCTTGAATTTTCGAGTGGAACATTATCATTATGCTATTAACCTAGAGATCATACAGGTTTCCTCATAATATCTGATGACACTTATTGATTACAGAAATGAATCAGGTTGACATGTAAACTCACATTTCTTCACAGATTTGATTACTGCAGATCCGTACTGTGAAGCAGAAGGTTGCTGGAAAATATCTGGTAGGTTGTTTTTTTAGATTGTTCCACTGCTGGACCCTTTAATAATGCATTCACTCCCTCACTCATCGTCTATACCGATTTATCCTATATCCAGGGTCGTGGTGGCCTGGAGCCTATCTCAGGAGACTTAGGGCACGAGGCAGGGTGCCAATCCATCGCAGGGCATACACACTCACAGCAATTTGGGAATGCCAATTAACCTAGTATGCAGGTCTTTGGACTGTGGGAGGAAACACAAGTACCCGGAGGAAACCCATCAAGCATGGGGAACATGCAAATTTCATGCACGCAGAGATGGCAATTGAACCTGGAGGTGCAAGGCGACAGTGCTAACCTCTACACCACCATGCCGCCATAATGCATTCAGAGATAACAAGAACAGTTTTAATGACAGAAATTAAATTATAATTAAATTATTATATCAAAATTATATATATAATAAAAATATATTAAAGTGCATAAGATATGTTGTGCTTGTATGTGTCTATAGGCCTCCCAGTGGTGAGTGTTGTTATTTTTTCCTCATTCCCACACCTCCTACAGTAATTAAACTCTAAGGATTAACACACATACACACACATGCTTGAGAACTCTCTGATATGTGTTCCTGATACAAAAAATACCACAAAGATCTCACAACACATTAACCGAACCTGTACATTTATCAAAATAGATTAATTTCAGTCAGGTTTTATCTCACAACACAGTTGTGTTTTTCTAAGCATGCTGTCTGTCAAGGCTTGATGTTGATTAACTTTAATAGGCACTAATGCTACCACTTACCCATGAGCTATTAGGAGTACTTTGAATTTAAGAGAAAAACACTCTTAGTGAATTTATACTGCAGCCACTGAAACTTAATCTGTAATAAGCAGCTTTCACAGTGTAGTGATGACCCCGAGAGCACCACAGACCTCTTTTCTCTAATGCACCAAGTGCAATATTACACCAGTGTACTCCATTTATCCAGACACAGAGACCATACAGCAGGTAGAGGTGAAAAATAAAGACACAAATACTAGATAACGTCCTCACTACTAAAAAGAATAGTTTATTTCAGTAAAGACTTTTCTTTTAGTTGAATTTTTGTGTTAAATTCACCCTCTGGTCCATTCTTACACTACTTTACTTAGAATAAAGAGCTGCCAACAATCAAATGCACACCCCAGCAGGGAAGCGCCAATTATGCCCAAATTGAAATAGAAGTAAAATCCCCCAGTATGGCAGCATTCAAGATTGCTTATTGCATGCATAATTAAACTCAGGGCTAGAGATCGTTATCACGTTAACTAAAAAAGAGTAGCTCGTTAAGGAGCAGTCAATTAGACCCCTGGGATGGGTGCAGCATACACCGGACAGGGTTAATGCATTCAGATTCACCACACACCATTAGGTAACCACCTAGGGATGAAGGGGGGGGGGGGGGATATTTAGGAATCTGAGCCAGAATCCCCTCAACATGCATGATGGTTAGAGCTATATCACTATGTAGAAGGTTAGGTGAAGGTTTATATCTTTATATAGCTTTTATCCGGGTTAGTTTCTCAGCTAACTCATTTAAAAGACTTAATGAGGTTAATGATCTCAGTCATAGTCGCTACGGTAATTTATTACATTAATAGTTCATTAACAGAGCTCAGCCTGATGTCTGAGTGAGATTAAACAATTGTGTTACGATTTGGATAGTAATAAAGCTTAGTGAACTAGAGCAAAATCTGTTGTGCTATTTCCTGTGGCAAAACAAATTTATATATATGGTATATTATAATATATCTATATCTATATATATATATATATATATATATATACCTATCTCTCTCTCTCTCTCTATATATATATATATATATATATATACTGTATATGTATATATTAGTATTTACATATTATAGTATATTTAAGAATGTATACAGTTCAGTGGATTGACAAGCTTTTCGTCTGAGTTTCTGATTGATCAGTGGTTGTAAAATAAACATAAAGCATGCACTGATTATTAAAGAATAAATTAATAATAATAAAAAGATTATTACTATTATTATTATTATTATTAGTAGTAGTAGTAGTAGTAGTAGTAGTAGTAATAATAATAACAACAAACTATGTTAATTATGTTTTTAATGTAGTTAATAAAATATTGATAGAGAATTTTATATAGTGGCCCCTTACATGGTAAAACTTTGACTTTCTTACAGTAAAGCTACGTACAGTAGAAAAATTTACAACTTAAGTTCTAACAAGCAATTTTTCACTTCTGACTTAAATTTTTTTAAAGCTCTTCACGCATTTAGCACAACAGCATTCAACGTCGACTAAACCATGTGCCATTTTCCATTGCTTTAAACCAAAATGTATTTATTATATGCATTCACAATTTGTAAATTTTTTTATTACACACCCAGCCACTTCATTAAGTACTTTATTATGTTCATCTGCTTGTTAATTGTTGAAATATCCAGTGAACATCAGTTCTCTGGAAGAAAATACATGGTTGATGCCAGAGGTCAGAGTTGAAGGGCCAGACTGGTTCAAGCTGATAGGAAGGCAACAGTTCCTCAAATAACATGTTACAATGGAGGGATGCTGAAGAGCATCTCTGTATGCACAACACATTGAACCTTGAAGCAGATGGGCTACAACCGCAGAAGACCACACCGGGGGCCACTCCTATTCGCTAAGCACAGAAAACTGAGGCTAAACTTCACATGGCTTCACCACAATTAGACAGCAGAATATGGTGTCTAAACAACATAACTGTACCCTTTATGAACACAGGGTAACACCCCATGTCACAAAGCTAAACTGTTCTTGAACATGTCAATGAGTTCACATGCTCAAATGCCCTCCACAGTCACCATATCTCAATCCAAGAGAGCACCCTGGGATGGGATTGAATGGCAGACTTGCATATTTTATCTTTTTAACTTTGATTACACCACATAACATTATGGACAGTTTATTTGTGAAAATGATTCCTTGTGTTCCTAGAACCACTCTTCCAATTTGAGTCCTGAAATATGCCTGTGCCATCAGGGAAGAAAAACTCCACTGATGTGATAAACTGGTCATTCAGTCAGTTCAGGTCATCTTCTGACTTCATTTTACAGCCATATAACATTGCTGAGCATAGACCTGACTGAAGTAACCACAGATCATAACACTGCCTCCAGAGGTTTGTAGAGTGGCCACTATGCTTGATGCACTGGAATATGGCAATCTATACTCATCATACCACAAGACATTTATCCATGCTTCTTTTTCCATGCTCCTTCTTGATGTTCTCTAGAAAATTCAAGCTTTTTTTCTAATTAGTCTCACCAACAACTGGTTTTCTTATGGACACACACCTGATTAGTTCCAGTCCTGTGTGTATGGAACCAAACTTACTTTCACTATTGAAAGTAAAAAACACGGATATGATTTTTATTGTTGATTTTGTCATTCACCAAGTGTTTAAATGCCCCCCATTTATCTTATTTTTTCTGATCACCCACATTTCTTCCAAAAAAATTTATGGTTCAGGATTATGCAGGGTTTGAAAATGTGTTGAAAGGTTCTTAACCTAGTCCTGGTGTAGAGGCAATGTTGTAATCTCCTTAGTTGTTTTCTTTGCACTAATTTGACCCATCTGCAATTATAATTTTTTTGTTTGTATATACAGTCAATATATATGGTAATCTTTAAACGACGACTTAAGACATTTCTGTTTCTTCAGTACTTGGGATAATCCCTCCACCCCATACCACCCCACCCCCCATCCTCACAAAATTCCCAAGAGTGTTTGACTGATATTACTTAGTTATTAACCTAGTAACCCAGTGTAAGGATCTATCCAATGATGGAAACAACAAAGCTCTGAATAAGAGCATCTGCCGAATGCCTAAATGTAAATGTATTGTGCATCTTGAAAATCTAAAAACCCTAAGCAGCAATCTCATTTCCTGTCTTGTCTGTTCCAATCACTCAGCATTCAGCATCACCAATATACATATGTTTTTATGCATAAATGTTTCATAGGTCACTGTGGTCACTAACAATAAAAAACATTTCTCTGAAACTGGTCAGGTACAGGGACTGGACTGAAAATAAGAAAGAAAGAAAAAAAGCCTGGGGAACTATAAGCTTTATGACTACATAAAAAATACAAGAAGGTCTGGCTCTTTGGAAGCAAAATATAAAGCAGTGAAGGAGAGCTCAATACTTTTGCACAGTACTGTATACAGTACATACATTTATATGCAAAGCACTGCATTTAAAGTTTCCAGTCCAGTTCCACTATAAGACACATAAGACAGACACTGACTGTGTAAAAGCAACAACCATTTCATCTCTGAAAGAAGCCAAGCTGGCCAACCTTCAGACTGCTTTGCATTGAGTTGAATATGTAATAACTCACTCACTCACTCACTCACTCACTCACTCATCGTCTATACCGCTTTAGTCTGTATTCAGGGTCGCGGGGGGCCTAGAGCCTATCCCAGGAGACTTAGGGCACGAGGCAGGGTACATCCTGGACAGGGTGCCAATCCATCACAGGGCACACACACATACACACACTCATTCACACACTACAGGCAATTTGGGAACGCCAATTAGCCTAACCTACATGTCATTGGACTGTGGGAGGAAACCGGAGTACCGGGAGGAAACCCACCAAGCACGGGGAGAACATGCAAACTCCATGTACACAGAGATGGTAATCGAGCCTGGCCGGGAATCGAAGCCCTGGAGGTGCAAGGCGACAGTGCTAACCACTACTCATGGTTGATTATTGACAGCAAATTGCCAAGGTCCAAATCATCTCCCCTCCACCACCAAGCTTGACAGTGAATATGAGGTGTTTCTGCTAAATCTATGTTTTGGTGCTAACCACTATACCACCGTGCCACCTATGTAATAACTAAGACACATAAATGATAAATATGATCTATTCTGTTTATCTCAATACCAGCCTTTATTTAAAGATTATATACTAACATCCTTTCTAGAAGTATTCTCGTTCCAGTAGTCATAATTACAGCAAACAACATTAATAGATTATTAGAAACTGTTATTTGCATTATAACCTATTTAAAGGGTCCCTAATAATGTACACTAGATGTTAGTATTCAAATGAATATACTGTAAGAGGTGACACATTATAAAGAGCAAAAGCTTTCTAAACAAAGATAGATCTGAATATTTTCTTATCTCTTTGAGACAGAGAGGCTCTTCAGCTCTTCTGAAGTATTTTTGGACTGATGATGCTGACACACACTACTGACACGCTGCATCTCCCGAAACTGCCATGCTACTGCTTCTTTCTTCACATGCCCCAAGAACACTATCCTGCTGTGTTCCCCACTTCTTTCAGGCAACTTATTTGCATTTTATCTCCTGCATTATAGAATTTTGTGTATGCAGTATATTTGAGAGGTGTGTGTGTGTGTGTGTGTGTGTGTGTGTGTGTGTGTTGGAGATTGTCAGCATCCATCTTCATTCCTGTCAGCTTTTGTACGATCAAAGCAGGTCCCACTATCTCACTGCAGCAAAACTCTGCAAACTGGCACACCAAGACAGGCAACCTATTTTCCTCCTACCGGGTTGTGCAAGTGTATGCAGCAGAATATTATTTTCTTCTGCGTGCACCAATATTAGTGCATGCATCCTGTTAAACATAGCATATAGTACGTGCAAATACTGTAATAGCAGTAGTTTACAGTGCTGACCAATGCTCCATGTCCCACAGGAAAAATTGCAATGGCCTTTAAAGTCTCTCATATAGTATCTCTCATACCCTATATAACATGATATGATCTCTCATACAGTATGTGTGTTCATATTTGTCTTCAACTTTTGAAGAAGAAAACATAGTGTTCCTTGTAGCATCTTCCAACCTGTGGGAAATAGTGTCTCCCAGTGGATAGAGCATACCAGCATACTGGACCCTTGAATAATAAAACCATGTTGTCAGTGCTGCAGAGTAGGGTGTAAATAACAGTTTTCCCCAGCCACCTACACACTCCTACCTCCCACGCAGCAATGGTACAGGCACACTGCAGCCCTGCCCAACTCCAGAAAATACTGCATATGTCTTGCACTGAAGATAGCACTCCTGTAAAGTCAACCAGTTTGTATATATTTTTTAAATATTGCATCTGAACAAATCATAAAAGATTTAGAACAATGTCCTTTGGACTGATTAGACCAAGATGGAGATGGAGATGTGCCATGTTTGCAAAAACCCAAAACAGCATATCCCCACAAACACCTCATACCCGCTCTCAAGCAGGGTGATGCGGGGTGATGATTTGGGCCTGTTTAGGGAAACATTCAGTCACTGAGACAGCTATGAATTCCATTGAGACACATGTGAGGCCATGTGTCCTGTAGCTAAAGCTGGGTGGAAATTGGCTTCACACCAGCAAATCAAAATCTAAATAGTAAAGAAAATTTTCAACTTTAATTTATTGCTGCTAAAGATGTTTTTGTTTTGTACATGTGGTGGGTTGGTAGGAGTGTTCTTATATATGGTTTTATTTTCCCCATAACTCTATATGTGAGAAATGTCTGATTTTTATTATTGTCTGGATCAAATAAAATTATTATTATTATTATTTTATTTGTTTATTATTTTTGATTTTATAGCAATCAGGAAGAATAATTTTTCAAAAAACTTTTTTCTTTTATGTGTACTAATTTCAAATCTTTTTGCAAACTATATTATCTTAAACTATAATATGTGTAACACAACAAATGGTAAATAAGACACTGTGGAAGACAATGAAAATAAGGAAACTTTAATCTTTGTGGAATTTATTAATTGGTTGCTCTAAGATCTTAACATTACTTTCAATGAGTGATTGATTAAAAGCAGGCAAACGTGGTATGTAAACGGGAGTGGAGTGATAAAAGGTTGGGCTTTTTCTCATTAGAATAAAGGTTAATCCAGACCCAATAGATCCAGATTCATTTTATTAATATTTATCTAGTCACTAAACATATACACATTGATTCGCTTATGAAGAAAAATATAAAAAAAACAATATATAGTGTTCAAGAATATTTAACTGGAAATGTATAACGTGTTGCAGTTTGTTATACCTTATTTAAATAAATGATAATCATTAGAACAGAATGCCTGTGTACACTATATAAATTGCAGGTTACAGGTGTATTTTATACCATGATGGTGTTGCCTTTGCTATTTTCTTAATGCAGAAATCAGCCAGTGTTAGCAATGCTTAGGCTGCCATTAGTGAGAGAGCATTAGTGAGGGAGTGCCTTAGTGATGGCAGTTCACTTTGGAGCTTCAGAGACAGCTCTGATCCCAGCAGGGGGCATGACTGGCTAACGGGATCCCATCAGGGTGGCTGATTGGATGCTCTGATCTCTATGGGAAGCTTGATTGGTTGCTGTGGGCATATAATTATGGGCCTAATTTACTATTTCACTCACCGTTGCCCTTTGCCCAGCTCTTGCTGTGATATATCATCAAGGTTGATGTGTAATAAAGAAATGTAGAGGCAACATTGGTTATCAGGGTGGCTCAGTGTAATGTGACTAGGGCATAGTTTTTTTATAATGATATTCAATATAAGTTCAGTCCCCTAAAGAGCTAGTATAAGATTTAAAAGAGTTACAATGTAGGAACAGATACTTTAACACTGAATGTCTACAGTATGTGCGATTCTAGAAAAATCCCTAAAGAAAAAATGAGGAGATTGCGCCTCCTAGTGGTTAGGAAGCACTCCTTAGAAGCAAGGATTTTAATATTGAAGAATCCTTAATTAAGAAGCCTGGTGCAGTTAAATTGGGACCCCTGCTGAACAATCCATCTTGGTCTGACCAACAAGCACCACTGAAAGAAGCCAAGCTGGTCAAGTGTCAGACCATCTTTACTAGCTGAAAAATTTATCTCCAGCTTCCAGCTTCACTAAATACCCTACTTATTTACTTACGGCTATTTTATGTCTGGGATGAAACATTAATTGTATTTTTTTAATAAATCATTTAGTCCAATACTTACCAGCTGGCGAAGATAATCCATCCATCCATCTAGGAACCAATTGGAAACGTGTAGGCCAATGGTGATCACCATTGTATTTATTCCTATTTTACGATGAGGGTAGGACCTCCAGTCATCATCCGGACACTCATTACACACTACAGGTAATTTCGAAACACCAATTAGCCTAATCTGCACACAGACCTGAGACGGGAATCGAACCTGGACCCTGGAGGTGCAAAGCGACAGTGGTAACCACTAAGTCAGGCAAAGATAATATGTCTGCATTAAACTAAGTCTAATTATTTAGTCACACAAGAGCATCATCCTTAGTTCAGCTTTTTATTTAAATTAGACTATTGGTCAGAAATATAGACAGAAATATATAAGCAAAACATGAGGGATTGTCCAGAGAGAAAGCAAAAGAATGACAAGGAGATAAGCCAGTAGAGAGACTATGAGAATGGCATTCAGACAGATAACAGAAAGAGACGCCCAGGGAGAAAATAGGACATTTTAGGCATTCAGTAGACAAAAGATATTCCATCTCTGTACTAAATAAGCCAATATATGACATTTTTCCTTCTAATAGGAAATATATTATGATATGTCTTAATATTGCCATACATTATTAAATAAAGTCTAATAACAATTGTGCAACTCAAACAGTATTTAATTTATTTGGTTGTCAAAATGCAGTATGTAAGCCACCCTTTTTTCATAATTCTCTTCTGAAAAACAAAATCACTTTATATATCTACAGCATAATATTTCTATAATTGGATCTATCATTTATTAAACCTTTTAATTAGTTAATAAATAAAATTCAGTCAGTAAAATAATATTATGTAAAAAATAATATTATTATGAAATCTTATACCACATTTGGGTTGTTTGTTGTGCAATATTTTAATCAGCTTGTTTTAATCATAATTAATGACCTTAAGATGATTTAGTTTTAGTTCCTCAAAACATGCAGTGCCTGCAAAGTCTAAGGAGTTAAATTGACTCCAGTGAGTGTTAGTCCTTTATACCACTTCAGTTAACTACTTAAAGAAAATGCATAGTTTTTCCAATTTATACAGTAGTTACATTTAATGTTGTGGAAAATCCACAGAGTAAAATTTTATTACATACAATATAACAGTTATCTGATTCAGGTGTAAAGAAAGGTCGGTGCTGAAGTTTGTCCTGTGGTGAAAACAATCATAGCATATGATTTTCTGTCATGCTGTTACAGAATACTAACACCTTCTAACCAATCAGATCTGAGAAATCAGTAGTAATCTGACTTAAATGCATTCAACTTTATATACCTTGCCCAACCATAACTAAATAAATAGTTGTAGACACTCAGACTTAACTGCACGGTAAATCATTACAGTTCACCACTTACAGGAAAAAAGGTTTAGGCACTCCTTTGAAATGTTTTAGATTTTTAAAGTCTTTTTACAAGGGGATGTTCAATTAAAACCGGTACTTGTGATGAAATTTCTCATGAATCAATATGTAAAACCGATTGACATTTACAGAAGACTTCAAGCACAGTACAGTGACGAGACACTGATTTGAATGGTGCAAAGGTTTTAAAGAAAGTCATATATCCTTAAATGTTGATCAGAGCCCAAGTAATTCAGTGAGTGGAAGGAAATCCACTCCATTCCATACCTGCTCCATGAAAATTGCTGAATAACTGGTTGCCAACATGCAGAAAAGATGCATCTGTCTGTGTTGCACATTACAGGATGGGAGTTACACAAGAGGTCGGCGTACTGAGAAAACCTTCTACCTTGATGGTATCCAAGCACTAGTGAAACACTGGGATAAGTGTATTAGTGTAGCAGGCAATTATATAGAGAAATAAAGGGAGATCGTACTTTCATAACTGTGTTCTGTTATTCTGCATAAGTCCTAGTTTGTCTTAATATCATTTGTTAGGCTTTACAGAGGGTTCCTCTAGAGACGTTTCTCTGAGAAACAGGAAGTGTAATGTGTAAATCACTTCAATGTTTGGGCTATCTTGGAATAAGACTTTGTCCTGAATATTCTTGTATCTTTGGAAAACTCTGTCTTTACCTCTCCGGCTTCAGTAACCACATAAACCTTCTCTACTCTTTCGTCTCTTTGTCTCTCTCCTTTTCACTGCATCTCTCTGATGGTCTGTCTATTTAACCTAATTTCTCTTATCAAGTTCATTCCTGATTTCATAATCAGGATTCTTCTCAAAGATAGGATCAAAGTGTGTGTGTGTGTGTGTGAAGGATATACTTGTGTGTGTGTGTGTGTGTGTGTGTGTGTGTGTGTGTGTGTGTGTGTGTGTCCATATCCATATGCCAGCTAAACAGCAGATAAAAGTCACATGCATTTAGTATTTGCTGATGCTCATGTGTTCTTCCTGAACAGAAATGTGGGAAACCTGCACAAAGCTGCTTTGTTTCATGACTGACCCATCTTCAGCTGTGTATGTCTTAAACTCTGCTTAAACACAACTACAAGGTAAAGCAAAATGGATTATAACATAATGTATTATTATTATTATTATTAGTAGTAGTAGTAGTAGTAGTAGTATTTAGTTTAATTATAATTTTTTCCTGTCCTGACTATACGTTTTTATGTCCCCTATTTAAAATATATCTATATATCCCCTTACGTTGCACAATATTTACTGCCTTTAAATATAAAGGTATAGAGGTATGTATAAAGTTTTACCTACCTACCTCCTACCTACAAAATTTGGAGTGCAGTCTCACCAGCAGGTGGCAGTATCATCACAGAATACAGATCACAGTCTCATACACATTTCTGTCATTGTTTAGGACAGAGAAGGAAATCATTGCTTGACCCTCCTGCCCTGTAATAAGACGCCTGTCAGATCTTTTCCTAGGTGATTGTATCTGTTGTTAAAACTGTAGTTCAACGGGCACTGTTGGAACTGGTTTTAGGCAATGTATTAGAGAACGCTGTGTAAAGAACACAACACGATTGTGCATGCTTTTACAGAAAAAATAATCAATGACAGGTGTGATGTCTGATGTGAAGCACAGAACTTCATCATTTTATCTGTAACAGCATGTCCTGAAGTCTTTTAATCTTCTTGTGCCACAGCAATTCAACATACTTTATCAAATTTGTTTATTCACTAATGAATGACACACTGTATATCCTTTTATAGTTACATTTAACACTGTGGCTCATCCACAATCAATTTAATTTCTGTTATCACTTATATAATAGTAGCATTCTACCATACAAACTGTCCATCATGAACCATCATATTTGTTCTCTCTGTTGCAGTAAACACACACACACACACACACACACAAAGCTTGTTGTATTTTAGAAAAACTAGAAAAAGCTCTGCATCCTCCAGAGTCTCATTTGGTAGAAAACTTATAGACTGTTGTATAGAGCTGAGACCTCTGACTGTACTGAATTTTTTAAAATAATATTACCATAAACCAAATATATGATTATTAAACTTACTTCTAGACATTTCTAACTAATATTAAGCTTCAAATAGCCTCGTTCTATGGGCAGAGTATTTTTCTAATTGTAAGCATTTCTTTCTAGAAAGAAACAAAAAAGCATCTGCCAATAGAGTAATAAAACTTAAAGCTTCAATTAGAAAGAAATGTGTTGAAATAGGCAGTGCAGTGACTTAGTGGTTAACACTCTTAGCTTGCGCTCCCACATTTGGAGGTTTAAGTCTTGTATCTCATCAGTGTGGGTGTGTAGTTCTCCCTGAGCTTGGTGGATCTCCTCCACAGTCCAAATATATGTCCGATTGGTGCTTTGAAATTGCCTGTTGTGGATGCATGTGGGTTGCTAGAAGTTGGGGTTCACAGGGACATATCCTCCCCTTAAAGTCCCCACAGGTCACTGCAGCTAACCATCAGATAACAATGAGGGTGTAAAGATGGATATATAGTCATAGGAAATAGGTTCGATAATTTGCATTTGGTCCATTATAATCTTATAAAGAGAATTAATTCAAAGAGAATTCTTCAATTAAAAATTGACTGATTTTAAGTGCAGATTTGTATAGAGTCCCTGCTTTTTAGAAATAAATAACATGCATATATATTTTTTATACTGTATCGTATTGTAAACTCTAATGTGATGGTTTTAATCAGCTTGAGATGAGACAAGAACAGCAAGGTTATTTGTAACTGAGTTAAAGAAAAGGAAAGGAAAGAAACATCTCTTTAGGTACACATGCATGCTGTAACAGATAAGGGGTTAATTTGATCCTTGTCTTTACAAGATCTGTACAGTATGTCCTGTGTGGTCCTGAAGACTCTGTTTAACAGGCAGGGCAGATGCTTATTGGATGACCTCTGACGAATAAATGTTTATTTGGGTGAAGCATTATGTAAATGTAGCTTTGGGAAAGTGATGGCCTGTAGGTTACCGTCACTGCAGGGATAATGTACTTTAAAATCGGCACCTTTTATGCAAGTGTATAAATCAGTTCTTAAAGACAGGTTATAGAGTGTATCATTTGATGAGATTTATTATTTCTTTGAAGTGTAGAACTAGTATTGAAATGTTATGCCTTGAAGCATTTGTGAAAAAAGATGGAAAATTTATTTAAATATTTCCATCATCCAAATACTATTTGCATACCTACATTTTATAGTATAATTCTGTTTTTAAAAAGAAGGAAATAACAACAACAGCAACAAGTCATATAAATATAATCAAGACTGGATCAAATATCTGAATATACTTGGGTGTGACTTTGTTTTAATTAAACAGTTGCAAAATAACATTGCAGTATAATGGAAGATTATACAAGTTCCTGCAAATCTACTAATTTGTATAAACACGCTGTAGACATTAGTCTTTTGTTAGCATGTTATGCTTCAATGTATGAGGAGGTGTTCAGATAGAATTACATAGATAGAATCAGGAGAATAACAGATATTCAGATAGAATCAGGAGAATAACAGAACACAGTTATTAGTATAAAAACTCCCTTTATTTCTCTGTTTATTTCTATTTTTATAATCCCCTGCTACAATAATGCACTCATACCAGTGTTTCACTAGTGCTTGGATAGCATCAAGGTAGAAAGTTTTCTCATTACACCGTAGCCATGATCAGAATGCCTGCTTCACATCTGAAAAGCTGGCCTCCCAGGAACCGCAAACATGTAAAAAAGGTCAAGACTGCACAGGGTGATGTGACAATAACTCCCAGCCATGTTCCTATAATGTGCAAGTGGTGTTTGTGAATGACTGTGTGTACCGACAGACAGGTACATCTCTTCCACAAGTTGGTGACAAGTTATCCAGCATCGTTCAAGGATCATGCATTCCACAAGCTCACTCTACTCGAATAACTGCAGTTGGCTACAAGCCACCTCGGCCGGGATCATCATTCAAGGATGTACAGCACAGCCTTCTTTAAAACATTTGCACCGTTCAAATAAGTTTCATAATCGTACTGTGCTTGAAGTCTTCTGTAAATGTCAATCGTTTTTCAAGTCAAATAAACACATATTTAAGGCAAATACCAGACGTTGCAGTTTCAGGATGTCACCAGGATGACATTAAATATGTTTGAAAGACTTTCACAGTGATGACAAGCTGAAAATAGAATTAATTTTACCACCAAGCTTCAAAAGATTACTTTTATAAGACACTTTCCACATCTTTCCACACATTTTTTTCTGTTTTAGATTAAAAAAAAAAAAAACTAACACACCCTCCCAGGTTGCTCCACCTTGTGACTGACAGATCAGCTTGTTAATGATTATTCCAGGTTGCTGTGGTGCACGTTGTGATTGGAACGTGCCAGAGGATTAGTGCTTGTCAGTTCTCTCAGAGCTAATCCCCGCAGTGTAGAGAGTTCCGCTTTACCATACACTCTCCCTCAGTTCTTCCGTTCAGCACCTACGACGGCATGAGTGAACACATCCTACCAGCTGCCCATGCTTGCATGCCTCTAGATGTGTCAGACACCTCCCTTTTCTCTTCCTCAACATACAAAGGCATGGGCAGATTCATTCCATTTGTCCTCCTATTCCGTGCTTGCGTGAAATTGCTCCACTTATCAATGTTTTTTTTTTTTCAGGGTGGAATTGTGCTTATTCATCGAAAATGTTTTCCACCCTCCCATTTTGAGATGCACTCCTGTTGAATTAATCACTGCAATTCTTCACATATGATTGTCCATATTACTTCAGTCTTTGTCAGAGAACTCCCTCTTCCAGGCACTGTCTCATTCTGTAGCCATAGCAAGATCAGGGGTCAGCAAGATGTCACTAATCAGCTGAGCCATCACATGAAGCTATTATTTTGTGCATCCAGGTCGCTTAACCCGCAGAAATAATGAGATGTTCACAGACACAGGAAAGAACATTTATCATGGCCAGGAACTGTATATTATTTTATTGTAAGCTATTATCACCTAAGAATCAGATGTCAGGTTATTATTCAAAATATGTCCAAAGGTTATAACAAATAACACAATCTAGTTTTTGAATTACCTATAACAATAATTTCCATGTGTTTTTGAAAAAAAGTAGCTTGAGGTTCTTTGGAACCCATTTGGCTTAGCTCAGTGCAAGTGTGTGCATGCTCCTTAGAAACTAAAAGCATTTGACTTTGATTAAGGTCGATCCCTCCCTTACAAAGTCATTCCTTTTGGGATTATCAGAGCTGTAGCTCGATTGTATAAAGAATGTTGGACAGGCATGGGCAGGCAGTATGACCCCTTACTGACTTGTGGGCACACACAGGTGTGACAGTGTATAGGAAACCTACCCAGGCTTGAACAAAAGATTTCAATTCTATCCCCAGGGTACAAAACATGCAGGCATTGCTTATAAGACAGTCACGGATAAGTGTGCTCTAGATTAAGTTTAATTATACCACAGTGCTTTTTTGTTATGATTGGTATAACAACGTTAATATTTGCCAAATTGTTGTGGTACAAAGAGGAATAAAAAAATGTTTGGGTGAATCCCCTGTCATAGATCCTTTTTCTGTTACTTTTTAGCATTTTTTTTTTTTTTTTAAAGAAAAGTGCGTCAAATGAAAAATGTAGATCAAATGTTAAACCCACTGTCCTGCCCTATTACATGTTATGTTTCCTAGTATATAATGCTGCAAACAATAAAACAATGAAGAATGCTAGCCACTGACAGATACATTTGATTTCCAAAGAATGATAGCAGCCATTTTTGTGAAACACAAGCAACATTGTCATGGGAAACGATCAAACATGTTGAGTGTTTTTTAATACCCGGCTCTTTGTTGACACTTCCTTCTGGCCACCCGGCCTTAGCATTGGGTCGTGTTTGCCTAAAGCGCCATCCTTATCATAGATGGTGTACCACGCTGGCGGCTGACAGCAGGGGCACATACAGTGAAGATCAGATAATGGTATCCCTGTTTAAATAAACCACGGACGGCTGTAAAGTGGACTCGGAGGAAGGCTGCATTCTGCTTCTATCACAATGGAGTCATTCTTCAGACCTGGGGCAGAATAATATTGCTCTTCTGAAGCGGGTGGCACAGGAAGAGAGGGAGCTCCCAGGGGAGTTATCTGAAACCGCTGGCCTTTATTTATGACCGTTCGAGCACTGGCATACTGTATGCACCCATGGGAGAGCTCGGGAATCACAGTCTGACCAAATGACCTGACTTGTACAATAGACCTTGGCTACATTGTGCTTTTATCAAGGTCATGTGACTGCGGTTGTCCAGACTTGTGGATTGTTGCAATTTTGGCATCTCATGAAGGTTTTTGTGCTGCTATACTAAAAGGATTGTTCTTGGGAGTGGTTGGAAAAATATGAGAGATATGTTTTTTTGGGAACAAATTGCTAATTTGTGTGTGTGTGTTTTAACATTTTTCCTTATAAATCCTTCAAGAGTTTCAACAGTCAACCTCACAATGGCACAGTCTCTTCTTCAGTAATGATCCAATGGGCCATGAGGAGACACTGTAAATGCCAGGAATGACCAAACAACAGTTCTCCTAGATGACCAGTTAATTTATGTGTATTGCTACTTGAACCCAAAGGAAGAACTGTGAATGAACATCATATATGATAAATAAAAAAAGAACCCAATGCTCAAAGTTCAATTACACTGAGAAAGCTGTGACATCCTCTATGGTCCCCTGTGAGATTTATATAACATGTCAAACTCATTTGTATTTATCAATTTACACATGCTTATAGTTCGACACCTGATGCCACCACCCTTGCACTCTAATGTATATGGATTTGCGATTTTTCTTCCAGTTTTAGCTAACAGAGATGTTTTATATAGCTCCAGGGCATGCTTTTTCTCTCTGAGCTCAAGGTGAAAATGAAAGCTGATAGATCAACAAAGGTGTGAATCTCTTCTTTCACACTACTAATGAATCCAAGTCCTTGGTGATTAACAGTAGATCTGTTTCCCAAATAATCTATGTGTCTTTAATAAACATGCTTGGTTAATGAACCTAGCAGTCTAAAGCTTTGGTCCTCAAGTTGAGAAGAATGATTTGACATGTGGAAAGGGATGAAGCCTTCCCCAAATGAGCCCATGTTGAGACAGAGTAAAAACTCATACTGTTGTCTTATGGTGACCTATTTGACAAAATTCAGTGCAAGCTGATGACCCTTGTTCTGTGCCAGTGCTGACTCTGCGCATGTAGAGCTTTTCATCTGCAGCCGATCACATGACTGTGGTAGAGTGTGTCATTAACATACCACCGCCTTGACAAAAGCAGTAATTATTATTCCTAGGCTGCAGTTAATGAGACCAGCTGCAAGTGAGGCCCCTCTGTCATTGTCCCCAAAGTCCCCTCACATACAGCACTATTCACCAATCCTTTATATGATTACATTTCTCTGAAACACTCCACCCACATCCCACCCCCTCCACTAACTCCCCAAACCTAACTTGGGCACATACTGGACTCTGGAATTAGAGACAGGGCTCACATGACTCTGTCATTCGTCTACGCTTGAACAGTTGGTTTAGTGTGTCACATAGACTACTATATGCTATGCTTCTTTTGCAGGTCCTCTTTTCCACTCTAACCCTCAACCTCTTCCTCCTCCTCCTCTTCCTCTTTATTATACCCATTCCCTCCATGTAGGCAGACTACACCCTCTTTGGAGGAGCTCAGCTTTTGGAGATTGGGTTACGTGTCATTAACAGTGTCTCTGTAGACCCATTCAAGCAAGTAATTAGCAGGGGAACATGCATTCCCATGGTGATGCAGGACACAAGCCACCACTCAACCCACACACACACACACACACACACACACACTGAATCTTCAATGCTTACCGTCCATTTATGACTTAACCTAACTGCTCAAACATTTTGAGTGACCATGGCTGCATGCATACTGTATATGTAAGGTGTGTGCACAAAGAAACAACATAAGACTTTCAAGGCAATCAAAACAGCGGCCCGCTTTATTAGAAAGAAGGGGCAGCTGTCTAATAGTAAACTAAGAGAGAGATCAAAGTTCAATGGGCTTGTCTGCTCAGTGGCCTTTTAATCCCCAATGACTGCTGCCACTTGTCCCAGATACGCCCCTCTTTCACCAAAATATCATGCACACCATCATAACGTCACCTAAGCCAGAACTACCAATATATTTCTCCTGTTTCTAACTGAACTCTTTAAAAATTGTATTTGCTACTTAGTGAGTTGAATAGGAATAAGTACACTGAGACAGATCAGGCCCTGGGTGGGGTGGTAACCATTCTTGCACCAAATAAAGAGGCGAAAGTGAGAATTTCTACCCTTGTCTAGGTAACACATCCGCAACTGGGAGTACAATAATAGCTCTGCCTGAAAATGCGAGGGACAAAATAACAGCAGAGGTTTCCATTACAAAGGCCTTGGATGGACAACAGGCCTACAGCTTTGAAGGTCTGTTCACAAGAGGTGAGTTCCACACGGATCGGGTTGCCTTTATTTAGGCCCTACCTGGAAACAGAGGAGGGATAGGACTTTATTTGATGTGACAGGCAATTGCAATCCTTATCCTGCCGCACTGCTACACCCCCACACCTGCCTGCATCATATCATATACATAGAACAATTTTACACTTATTCCTTTGAAAACTTTTTGGCTCACAAGTTTTGGTTACTCTAAACTATAACGACAGTTAAAAATGTCTCCATCCCAAAGTGATGCCAACATTATGTACTGTCCAAAGTCATGCTTGTGTCATTGTGTCATATCATTTGAATAAGATGGATCATGTTCAGTTTCATTTTCGTAAATAAATGTGACAATGTATATGCTTACTCAAAAGGTTTTACAAAAAAAAGGTTTATTGAAACATTTTTACATACAAATATCCTTATTAAAGAAATGGTTTAAATTAATTACTGGAGAAATAATTTGAATGAATTACTTTTTTTCAGTATAATTAACAAGCGCTTCACTGTAAATTTGTAGTCAATCTTTGCTTTTTTAAATCACTGGCCATTTCAAACTCAGCTTTAAACGAACACTGCATGAGGACAGTTAAGTGTTTGAAAGTGGTGTGATATTTTTGACCTCATTTGTTCACATCTTGACATGGCGACTGGCCGTCGAGACCTTGTTCTGCTAAGGATGTCATGTCAAGTTGGACACCATGGGCGCGCTAACAGAAACGCAGCAGGCACCTCAGCTAAGTGCATTCCCAGAGGCCTACTTTCTCTTATCCATGGACATGGTCAAATCCCTGCTTGACCCTGACAGATAAGCTCATGGTGAATAAATGCCTGTGAGAGACAGAGAAAAAGACAGGACTACAAAAAGACAGAGAAAAGAGAAGAATGTTCCAATGACCCAGAGATGTAGAAGGGCCTTCCATGGTCTGGCTTACTTTGTAGCACCATGGAAGCTAATTTGGAATGACAGGATGGGTAGATGGACAGTATCGCCTTGGGGTACTCACATAAGTTCAAGCTTAGCATTCTGCTGGATCCCTTAGCTAAAACGATGTTAAAGATAAGATATGGGAAGTCTTATGGGGAGGCCTGCAGAAGATTGGGCGATATGATCTCATGGCTATTTTTTCATTCACCTTTGGTAGATATAGAAGACTGCTTTGACCTGCATAGAAAAGAGTCAAGATAATGCAACTAGGATTGCATTGTACACTCCTGAAATATTTTCCAGGACAAGAAAAGATACAAAAATAAGTACTTATGTATTTGCTTATAGTATATACTTAAACTTTAATACTGGAAAACTGTGCACAAGGTAGTGATAGACTATAGATAAGACCACAGTATAGTGCATGAAATCCACTGGAGGGCATTAAGCACTAAGACTTGCACATTCATTTAATTTTGAGTCACCAGTCCACATGGTAGCATGGATTTGGACAGCAGAAGGAGAATGAAGTCCTTTGACCCCAAGGCTGGAACAAAAATAGCATATAACAACGAAGGAGATTTGAAATTACTGGAACTGGGATAACAACCCTTCTGTACATTATCAAAACCTGGAAAGATAGTGCTGAACTGTCAACTTTGAGGAAGAAATGTGGTCGAAAAAAATTCTTTAATGGAGATCACTTAAACACTTATTGCATGTTAAAAAATTAACAATAAAAGCCATATATGAAGTTATGTACAAAAGTAAGGACTATTTTAGTAGTTGTAAAAAAAAATCATCTGATCATAGCGGGTCTTACTTTTAGGCAAATACAACCTCAGACAGCAAATAACTTTTTTCACTGTGCCATTATTTATTTAACAAAAATGAAGTAAAAAAAAAAAAAACCAAAAAACACGTGGATAATTGATAATTTCCTGTATGACTTTCTCACATCATTGTGAAGGAATTTTGGCTCATTTTTCTTTACCACATTACTTCTGTTTATTGAGGTTTTTCCGAATTTGCATATGTACAGCTCTCTTAAGGTTATGTCACCGCATTCCAATTAGGTTGAGGTATGGATTTTGACTAAGCCATTCCAAAACCTTGATTCTTTTATCTTTCAGCCATTCTGATGATTTACTGGTGTGCTTCCGATAATTGTCCTGTTGCATGATACAATTTTGATCACGCTTTAGCTGTCAGACAGATGACCTCACATTTGCCCCTGAAATAATCTGGTATACAGAAGAGTTCATGGTTGAAATACTCACTCACTCACTCATCTTCTATACCGCTTTATCCTGTATTCAGGGTCGTGGGGACCTGGATCCTATCCCAGGAGGCTTAGGGCACGAGACAGGGTACACCCTGGACAGGGTGCCAATCCATCACATGGCACACACACATACACACACTCACACACCCAATCACACACTACGGGCAATTTGGGAACATCAATTAGCCTAACCTACATATCTTTGGGCTGTGGGAGGAAACCGGAGTACCCGGAGGAAGTCCACCAAGCATGGGGAGAACATGCAAACTCCATGCACACAGAGACGAGAATCGAACCTGGCCGGGACTCGAATCAGGATACTGGAGGTGCAAGGCGACAGTGCTAACCACTACTCATGGTTGATTATTGACAGCAAATTGCCATGGTCCAAATCATCTCCCCTCCCCCACCAAGCTTGACAGTAAATATGAGGTGTTTCTGCTAAAATGATGTGTTTGATTTTCACCAAATATTGCACTGGGCATGAAGGTTATATACTGTACAACTCCACTTTAGTCTTATCTGTCCATAGGACATTGTTCCAGGAGTCTTGTGCTTTGTTCAGGTGCAGTTTTGCAAACTAATGATTCCATGTTTTTTTTTATACAAAAGAAGTTTAACACTTACCATGCTCAGTGAGGCCTGTAGGGTCAGAGATGTAGCTCTTGGTTTTTTTTGTATTTCTCTGGGCATTTTCAAGGGTCTGACCTTGGGTAAATGTGCTGAGACGTCTACTCCTGGGAAGACTGGCAGCAGTCTTGGATGCTTTACACTTGTGAACAATCTTTATCACAGTACAACGTTAAAATCCAGATTGTTAGGAAATTGTTTTATAACCCCTTATAACCCAGACTGAGCAACAATTGCTTATCTAAGACAATTGCATATGTATTTCCCTCTTGGCATTGTGTTAACACACACATGAATGCTCCAGACCAGCAAACTGCCAAAACTTCTGCTTTTATAGAGGTTGACACACTTGCTGATGATCAGTTAATCAATTGCCCACATTGTTTTTTTCTTTTTGGTTTTATTTTTGTTAAATAAATAATGGCATGGTGAAAAGTATGGCTAATACAAAGACCTACAATGATCAAATGATTTTTATTATGTTTTTACAAAAAAACATAGACCTAAAAAGAGGGTACTTTTGATCATGACTGTATGTTTAATAGCAAAAGTAAGAGCATTAACATGCAATGAGAGTTTACACTCACACTGGGACTAAACAGCTGTGTGGTTATAAGAAAACTACTTGTTAGTGGCAATAATTATATCACATCAATGGAGTTTTTCTTCTCTGATGGCAGAGACATATCTTAAAGTATGTGACCTTTTTTGGGCAGGCAGTGTATACAGTGGGGGAAATAAGTATTTGATCCACTACAGATTTTCTAAGTTTGCTCACTTTCAAAGAAATGAAGGGTCTTTAATTTTTATCATAGGTTTATGATAAAGGATTGAGACAGAATATCAACCAAAAATCCAGAAAAAGCACATGATACAAATGTTATGAATTAAGTTGCATTT
>JAQMYJ010000020.1:6803797-6827501 GCA_030014305.1 Clarias laeviceps
CAAATATTTACACATTAAGTTTACTGAAAGTAAAAACAGTTGAAAGTCAGAGGACGTTTCTTTTTTTGCTGAGTTTATATAGATGTTGATCCCACATGATTGAAGCAGGGTAAAAAAATCAGTATGAAGACCTACAGTGAGAAAAAAAAGTCTTGACCCAAAGTAAAACCATCGTCTTGTGTGTGACAGCAGATTGATAGTGAGATTATAAATCATTATCTTGTCCAGGTATCAAATATAAAGTTAAACATCAGTAACTTTGTAGAAAGGGTGATGAGGGGGCGGGGCAGGTGTGTCATCTGACATGAGGAAAGCGAAAAAACGTGAATTGTGCAAAGAATCTTGTACAAGGGGTGTTCAAGTCAAAGCGGGACTTTTGATTGTACAGAATAACAGTTCTAAGAGTAAAAAGAAAATGTTATTTATATAAATTATTATTATTATTATTATTATTTTATTTTATTTTTTTGTATAGCACTTTTAACATTGTCGCAAAACAGCTTTACACAATCAAAAGAAATTATTGAAGTTTGTATGAAATGTGAATGTGTATGAATCAGAATGATCAGATCGTCCCTGATGAACAAGCCGAGGGAAAAACTCCCAGAGATGTCAAGAGGAAGAAATCTCGAGAGGAACCAGACTCAACAGGATATCGGATATCAGGGATTGATCTGCAGCCATACTGTGTGAGACTGGAAGTTCAGTATAACAGGAGATGTGTTTAAGTTAAAACGGAGTCCAGTTCGTTATTGGAGGCTCAGGTACAGTAGACTATAGGAAACTCCAGACCTGAACTATT
The DNA here is from genome assembly GCA_030014305.1 of Clarias laeviceps. Classification (NCBI taxonomy): domain Eukaryota; kingdom Metazoa; phylum Chordata; class Actinopteri; order Siluriformes; family Clariidae; genus Clarias; species Clarias laeviceps. The sequence goes on from JAQMYJ010000020.1 coordinate 6,804,600, forward strand.
GAGCGACTGCAGTCATGAGTCCTTGAAGAACAGCTGTCTGCATCAGCCGAGACCAAGACTGTCTTCGTGGTAAAGTGGAACCGTTCCCAGTCACCACACGCATCCCAGACAGACCACACGATACGATGCTTGGATACGAGTGACAGTTGTATTCAGGCCCTGATTAATATACCAGTAATCTAACATTTTTTTTCTTGAAGTGGGCGTGGCTATACACATCACTCAACAGAGTCAATCAATGCAATAAAAATGGAAAAAAAATGAAACAAAGACAAAGCATGGCTAAGTCCACGAAAATGAAAGTAGACTATGAAAACTGAACCCTCAAAGATGAATGGACAGATTATGTATGATACATGTATGTTTATTCTTCCTGCAGGAAGTTTAAAACCAGTTTGACTCATATGTTCCGCTAGAGTGGTGATAATAAAAAGCAGTAATGTGAAGCACCACTATGAGATAAAACATGGGTCGTTAGAGCAAACATATCTGCAGTCGCATGTAAAATATCTGAACTGAGAGCCCAGTGTGACAGAGCAACCAGCGTCCTTTCACATTTATTTACAGCCCAGCAGCGTGCAAATGCAAATCCCTTAAAGATTGAGGTTTGTTTGCATCTCATACAAATACAAGGAGATATACAGTATTTGTCAGACAACCTCATCCAGAGCAACTTGTTTTACGCAGTTACTGAAAACTGACAATTAATATTATTGAAATATTGAAATGCTATAGAAATTTTTAATTGCTTTTAAATGAGTTCTTTATAGACCAATACAAACATGAAATTCGAACCTCGGCTTGAAGAAGATTTTATTGAATGGACCGTCTTGAATTGTCCACACAAGGTGCCCATTAATTAATGTTATTTAAGGGATAAACCACTGTGTGTCATGCAGTACTATGAAAAAATAATCACCAACATGGTGGTGATGTGAATTGAACATTAACATCCTGAAACCCTAAACAGTCTCAAGGAGGTTTACTCCTGTTACACTGCAACAATTGCAATTTCGATATTAAAAATGGCCATGTTTTCACCTAGTTATATCTGCATTGAACATTGTGGAAAGTATTTGTTATGGAAAGTTTTATGCTGCATCATTTTTGCTCCATTAGCGAGTAGAAATATTACAGCTGTGAAATGTAAGGAGACAGCCCGAGGTGATGGGACACAGCAATCATTGTTAAGTAGTGGAAGCTACAGGAGGGTTAATGGTGCGGTGTGTTAGCAGTGCTAACGACGGCTGGGATTTCTCTTTCACACACACATGGCTCACTCGTGAGCGGTGCAGTCCACTGAGCTCAGTCGGCGTGTCAGGCCACTGATGAAGAGTGATGGTGATGGTTTCAGTGCGTGATCCTGCTCTCAGCCGTCAAAGCTCCAATTAATTACTGATGTCTCGTGTTCCCACTACACCTGAACCTCGGCACAAATCCGCTGCTGAGGAAACATGGCCTCAAACTCGAGACACGAGAGAGGGGGAGAAGTTACAGTCACAGTCGCTGCTTATAACCATAAAGCTCAATTTTAAAGGGGAGAAATACCAGGCTGTAACTGAGATTACAGACAAAGTATAAAACTTATCAGCACTGAGAGTGGAGTCTATACGGCACAGTTATACCAGGGATGTTTTAAAGTTAAAAAAATATATATATATATATATAAAGTGAGGCCTAAAGGGGTGGAGTTATACCACATTATAACGTTGTAACATGCTGCCACCTTACAACTGTAATGGGTGGAGTTATACCATGCTGAAACCTACACTGTACGAAGGGGACCAAAAAGGCGGAGTTATATCATGATGCAACCTTTAAACTGCGAGAGGCGGGCCCTAACGTGTGGGAACCTACAGTACCATGTCGCAACCTTTAACCTTAAGAGGTGCAGCCTAAAGGGCAGAGTTATATCATGTTACAACCTTTAAATTGTAAGAGGCGGAGCCTAAGGAGCAGCATAATACCTACATGCCTTTAGGAAAAAACCTCCAAGTATTTGTACGTCCTTTTTGAGGTGGAAAACAAAGGGCGGAGCTCACAATCGTTAAACTTTAAGAGGTGGGAAATAAAGGGCGGAGTTATACCACATTGTTTTTTTTGTTTTTCTTCTCCAGTCACTCCATATATCAATGTAAGCAAAGAATGTTTTTTTTTTTATGTTTAATGCCACTGAAAGCATGTTGTATTAAATTTCTACATTAAATCATTAATTGCTTTTGTGGCACTTTTGAATGCAGTGTGTTCACTGTTTATGTGACAGGTGACAGCGCTGCTTCCTGAACAGTCGCTAGTCACAATCCACCATCTGCCTCGCTGCTGTCTGTGTAGTAAACAGTGAACAATGATTTAAGACATAGCGAGTGTTACTAGACGTCCAGGACAACATGCCCGCCCCTATAAATCATGTTCCAGAGTTCAGCTCTGTCTAGATGACAATACACACACCTTCAGCGTCATTGCACAAATGCAGTAAGATTAATTGTTCAGTTCCCCATCAAGCTGTTTTATATGAAAATAAAAATAAAAAGCAGTATTTTTTTTCTCACTGAAGAGCTGCATGTGGCAGATTCCACCTACACACCAAACCTGCACGGAATGACCAGATCTGTGGTGAAATTAAGACTTGCACATATATATTTTTTTTTCCTGTAATACGACACATGACCATTGAGTGTTTTCCATAAAACTTTAACATCGGTTCATTTCAGCTAATCAATATATCGGTCGGACCTGATCGGTCATTAGCTGCTCCTATTGATAAACATTTTCCTGACGTTAATTAAACACTGACCAAATCCGTCATCATGGGAAGTCAGGAGAGAGAACCCGAGAGAGACAGGAAGAGAGCGTGTTAGAGAGAAATGGTGCTGATCTGATCGCCCAACAGAAATTGTAGCCTGTGGCTGAAATGAAACGACAGCGTGAAAAACACACTCCTGCAGCGGCATCATCTTTTTCTCTGCCTGCGGGACTGCGCTGACTTTTAATAACCGTCTCCTGGGCTTGGGCAGGTCACCACGGCGATGACCTCTCCCTGTCAGGGTGTAAAATAACCTGTCGAGTCAGGAGACGGAGCACTCCTCACACGATCACTAAAAAGGAACAACAAAAAAAAGTACTTTAAGTAAAAATAATCAACTACCTAAATAAAACCAACTAAATAAATAAATAAATAAACACCCTGTCTACAATATTTTTTAAATTATATTTAAACTATATATAATATATTTTTATTGAAAATCCATATTTACAAATCAAAATTTAAATTAATTTAATCCGTTCCAGTGGTGAGTTCTTAAGGTGAAATTTTGTATTGTGAAACGCATTTTCCCATAGGACATCATGTAAATACAGATAATCTGTTCCAGCCACCCAAACATTTTACCAAGATTGCCAATTTCCAACACTATAATCATATTATTGCAATATAATAAAAACAATTAAAACATTTAGAAAAGACATGTAAATTAAGTAAAATATGAAATAAATAGACATTAAACCTCACTTAACTTTAATTTATGATTCCTCCTGTCACCGGCTGCTTTAAAAGCCAAGCTAAAAGTGGCTCCCTTTTCTTTTTGATAACATTCTTGAGACTCATGGTGCTATGTCTTCACTAAATCTGTCTTCACTAAAACCGCAAAAAAAAAAAAAAAATGTAAACTCGCTTTCCACTGACGTAAACAAGTTTTGAACGGCTCCCGGATGTACGAACAACTTAGCCAACGTTTAGTTCGGCTCGGTCGCTTGTATGCCGAAAATGCTTTGTATACTGAGTTGTTAAGGTGAAAATTCTGGGTTCGTCTGGTCGTATGCCGTGGTACCGCTGTACATTTAAAAATGTTAAACAGAAGCCTAATTAAGTGTCACATAATAATATTTATTATACAGTATATTGAGATAATTATTTATAAGTAATTCGAGAAAGTTAATTACTGATGTGTTTTGTGGTGGGGGAGTAGTTTTCTTAATTAATTATTTACAGAAAAACACACACACACACACACACACACACATACCTGTGAGTGATAATGTACAGTATTTACACCTGCACTTTTACAGCTATTAATTTTTCCTTCTGTTATTGTTGGTCACAATCATGCATGCGCAGTGAAAATGCTGAAATTTTTTTTTTCACAGAAATTTCAAGGTTATGGTTGAAATGTTCTCTGTTTTGAGGAAAGTCGAATTCGCCCGCAGCCCAGCGCTGCAGATTAACTAAAGCCATCTTAATTAATCTTTCTCGCTGCTCTCCTCCAGCAGACCTTGCCGAGCTTTACCTTTTTTACCCGAACAAGCTGCGTCAGTGTCTAACTTCCCTCATACACACCACTAAGTGTACATATAAGTGTGTGTGTGTGTGTGTGTGTGTGTGTGTTAGCAAAAACTTTCCAGTTCTCCAGTCTGTTCTCCGATTTGTGTTAGATTCACTACTGCTCATGTGACAGGGCGAGAGTTTTATTTCCCCTCATGTCTCACCTTGAGTCATGTCTCACGCTGTGTCGACTTGGAACTAAAGACTCACGCAGAGACTCGGGGGATCCTGCACTGTTTGACGGGATGTTTAGCAAATTCTGAGCGCGTGCCGGAGCGACATAACACCTCATCTGTATGCTGATGCCTCCAGTCAAAATTCCTCACCTCACAGCAACATCAGCACCAGTGAATCGGGGCAATTAAAATAATCGAAGCGAAGGAGAGCACGACTGTACAGAGACACACCTACTGTAACTGACACGCAGATGCAAATCAGCAGTCTCATGCGTGGATCAGGAAGACTATGATTTAGGAAGCTTAAGATTGAAAAGGTGAAATGTGGAGATTTAGAAAGGTGAAGTTTGGTGAGATTTAAAAAAGTGATATATATTAACATGTTAACGCACTTCTAGAAATTTTAACGCATTCATATTTTTTTTTTAACAAATTACTCATATGACCCAGTTTGACCCTAATGGCTTCCCATAATCGCAGCGTAGTTACCCGCCTGTGTGTGATGACACGTTTAACGCGGATAAGAAGATGATTGGGGAAACATCACCATGTGTGCTGAACGGCAAGTTTCATTATAAAAATCTTCTAGATGGAAGTTTGAATAAAACCAATGTTGTTTGCTCGAGCTGCAGGAATACATTAAATGTGAGCTGTGGGAGTAGCGGCTCAGGCGGCTAAGGCTCTAGGTTCTGAGGATCCGGGTTCGAGCCCCACCTGTTGATGGGTTGCAACACCTCCATACTACACCCAGTCACTGCATGCAGCGCTGGTCCCATTTGAGAGATTTTAATTTAACATTTTTTAAATGTTAATGTTTGAGATATTATGAAACAGTTTGCCGCGCATTTATTTATTTCAACATTTGCACGTTTATAATACAAGTAAATCTTTAGTATTTTAAAATTGTGATTAATTACCGACTATGACTGTGATTAACTAGATTTAAAAAAGAAATTGATTGACAGTGCTATTTTAAATATATAAAGCAACTTTTTAATCTAAAGGCACCATTTTTTAAACGATCAACAATGTTTCAACAGATAACTCACACATGCTTGTTGCTGCCCAGGTGTGACTGACTGTCTAAAAAAAATTCATATCTCTAAAGATCTACACTTGCTTTGAATGTCTGTGTGTAAAAATACATGAACCAACATTAAGACCAGAGAGGCGTCTGTGGGAGAGAAGCAAGCAAGCAAATTTTATCAGATCCATAACACTATGAAATGTCCTGAAAAAAAAAAGAAACCACTGGTTTACTAACAAAATCAGCTCAACGTTGTAAGATCTGATAAGAAAACCATAAACAACAGTTAGTGACATCACCAAGAACCTCCAGATATCATCATCAAGGTCTCACAATCCAGCATTAAAAGAAGCCTTTAAGTGCAGAAATACAGAGACCATACAACAAGATGTAAACCTTTCATTAGCAGTTAAAGTCAGAAGGTCAGATTGGAAAAAAATATATATCCTGGAATGAGCCACAAAAGGTCTGGAAGCAAGATGAGCATCTACCAAAGTGATGGAAAGGCCAAAAGAAAGAAACGATCTGCTCACAAGCTCATGGGTGACGCACAGTGGAGGTAGTGTCGTGACTTGGTCTTGGATGGCTGCTTCTGGAACATTCTTACTAATTTTTATTGATGATAGAATTCAATATGGAGCAGCAGGATGAGAAATGCATCGGATCCAACTGGGAGGTGCTTCGTTATACAGCAAGACACTGATCCAAAACACGCTGACAACACAACACAGGACTTCATCAGGGGGTGAAGTGGAAGGTTTGAGACTGGCCACGTCAACCCAAATGAACAGCTCCTAAAGAAGAGACTGAAGATAGAAAACTCCCATAACATAGGAAAATTTTAAGAAACTGCACTGTGAGGACCTGGAAACAGATACACAACAGTTTGGTGATGTCATTGGCTCACCGACTTGATGCTTTTATTACAAGCGATGGATATGCGACCAGTTATTAAGTGCTATTTACTTTAGTTTACCTAAAGACATTCTGTTCCTATACTTTTGTTCACCTCCTATGTTCTAGGTTGTTTAACACATCTGGATGTAAATACCCATAAATGAAAGCTAAAAATTATCTCAGTTATCTTTTGATCTCGAGCCCTTAAATGTCTTTAGATGTCTCTGCTGTTCTCCAGAAGGGCGTGGATCAGCGGAAGCTCCTTTATATAGACACTGAAATGGTGCATTTCGAATAAACTGTTTGGCGTTTGTGTGAACATGCGGTGATGTGTATGAGATTCCATCCTTGTTCACATTCATGGCTTTTCCTTCAGTAAGAAATTGGAATATTACTTTATTTGCCATCGGACGCATCGGATATCTCCTAGTGACGATACTGAACTCTAAAAGCTGTTGTGAGAAATCCTCTAGCACTGAAAAAGCATTTCTCATTAAACTCTTGTTCACTAGCGCACCGCTAAGCGTGTCCGGATTGTGTGGTGTGGCGTATCTAGAATGTTATTTCCTGTTGTATAAATCAGTTAAACAGTTCAATAAACTGACTTCCTGTTCCGAAATGAAGTCACCATATGGAATCGATTCGCGGCTCACGAGCCATTTCATCGAGACTAAATGTAATGTTTAATTTTTTTTCTCTCCCATTTTCATTATCTTCTCTCTCTATTTATTTCCACGGACGCGGCGTGTTAATTAGGCTGTGTGGGGACTGATAAATGATGCGACCCTTCAGTTCATCGATTTCACATTAAACGCAGAGCTCTCAATTTACCGGGTCATTATGGCCTGTCCGCATCATTTGCACAGGTGTGTCTGAGGTGAACAAGGCTTTCGGTGATGAAAACACAACCTATGAGCAACTATAGGCTTGCATGCACACACACACACACACGCACACAAACCCTTTCTCTCTCGCACATACAGATTATATGCTAAGGTTTTTGTTATCTTGCTTTTGCAGAGCTCTGCCCCTGTTCCAATGATTTTACAGGGTAACGTTAGCAACGAGCGCGCGGCTCCGCAGACCGAATTCGCATATGACTCAATTAAGCTTACAGCAAAATGCGTAATTAGCACAGCAATGTTTGTGTGTGTGCGTGTGCGCGATTTCAAACAGCCCTACTTAAAGCTTTCACATCTGCCGCAGCAAATGATCCCCTCTGCTGTGCCTTGGGACGGCAGGCGCCGCTAATTACCAATAAAACCAAGTTTGGATTATTTCTACAAATTATTAAGACTTTATCTTAAGTGGACCAGAACTTGACGTCCCAGAGCAAAAAAAAAAAAAAAAGCGAAGTTATTTGGTGTGTGGGAGGCTGCAGCCTGATTGCAGGGCTTATGGTCCGACTATTTGTGGTTTGCAGACTTTCTGTAATGAGTTTAGAGGCAGTTATTAACACAGATAGACTGAGGAATCATTTATTGTCTTAAAATACCAGGATGTTTCCATGATTCATTCTGCCAGGAAGAAATTAATCAATAGATCTGAAGCAATGATTCGGGTTATATCGTATAGTAATTATTACAGAAGTAAAAACACATTTCTTTCTTATCGATTGGCTAATTTTTATACCAAGATGCCCTATAATGTAGATTCAGCCAAGACTTTAGTGCTAAATCACTGGATTAAATATTTTTTATTACAGTTGTGTTAAAGGATTTTAATTGAGAAGTGATTATGAAAGTTTTACTGACTTTATGTGTTTTATTTATTTTTTTCGTATTATTTTTTATTCCTGATTTTCTTCCTAATTTAGTCGTAGCCAGATCCCCCGTCTCACCATCAGGGCGCTCTCTGAATTATAGGGTCGTTATTGATCCTTCTTGCTACACAAACGAGCTGAAAACGACACAATGAGAACTAAACAGTGAAAGCGTGGCTCACAAAAGCTCTTCCAGTAATGCAGCTTGGGCATTTTTCCTAATTTTGTCGTATACCATATAATGACAATAAAGGCTTCTTCTTCATTGCATCTCACCGGCTACTCAAGACACACAATCATTTTAGTGTCGAATATTATAGCGTCAAATTATTTTTGTCCCAGCTGAATTGCTAGTCTTACTTATGTTCATTTATACACCACTGTCACAATCTCACAAATTGCTAAAGAATAGTTAACTATGGCTAAATTCAGCCTTTACTTTACACATATACATTACTGCACAGTGAAGTTCTTTATTCTTCAAATATCCCAGCATCTCAGCGGTTTTACGCTGCGCCTGAAGCAGACAGCGTTAAGGGCCTTGCTCAAGGGCCCAACAGCGGCAACTTGGTGGAACTAGGGCTCGAACCGTCAACCTTCCGATCAGTAACTCAGTGCATCACAGCTTGAGGAGTGACATTGTAGGCTTAGGTAACTTGGTACCTCCTCTGATGCTGGTAACTGTGTAGCTGTAGGGAGGGAACTTGGGTGTCCATGAATGCAAAAAGTTTTGACCTCTTTTTTGGCGGAGAAGAGCAGTCTTTTGAAGTTGGAACTGAAGGTGCAGAGAGTGAAATGACCTTCTTTGTTAGAATGTCTTTAATGGTTTGTCTTTCTTCACCTATGCACCAGTCAAGTTTAAACCTTGGGTCAAGGGTTGCAGCCAACTGAAACCACTCCATATCTTCAAATTGAGACAGACGTTTCTCAACAGAGGATTTTATAATTGTGCTCATTTTATTTGGTTTCATTGATTCTGCAGCACGATGAAGACCCCGAACACATGGAATAACATAACGTACAGTTATAACTTTATCAGCCTGAAATTTATCAGTTGCTTCCTCAAATGGTTCCAGAGTTTCACAAAGTTCTTTGATTAGCTTCATTTCATTAACTGTAAACTGAACAGGGGCTTGCAGCTCTGACAAAACATGTGAAGGTAACATAAAAAATGTCCTCATCATTTTCAGCAGGCTATTCCATCTTGTTGCATTGGCAGCTGGGAGCTTTACATGACATTCAAGAATTTCTGCTGCTCTTGTTGTTTTGTGGCCTCTGCACTTTTACCATCACAATTTTACAAGGACCTGCTTGTTCTAGAGCATCGCGGACCACAAGCTGGACAGTATGGATAAAGCATGGGCTCCTCTCTGGTGGTAAATAATCCAGTTCATCAGTTATACTGATCTCTTGAAGTTCAGCTCCATACCCATCATCATCTGTGTCACTCTCATGAGTCTCCACTGGTGGGAAGAGACAAAATGCCTTCACCATGTTTGCAGCATTGTCGGTTACAATGACAGAGACTTTGTTAGAAATATCGTATGTGGCAATTGTATTCTCATATTTCTGAAAAATGTTTTCTGCTGTATGCTTTCCCTTGAACCTCTCGCAAGAGAGCATGACTGTATGAAGCTCGAAGTATAAAATGAAATGACCAGTTATACCCAAAAAAGATCACATGTCCCTGCTAGACCAGATAACAACAGTTACACATATGTGTTGGACCTTCATTAGTACATTTAGTTGTTTTTTAATGTCATCTGCACTTTGTGGAATAAGCTTTTGAGGTGCTTGCGACTTGGCATTGTAAAATGAGATTCAGCCAAATGGAGAATCTTGCAAAAGTCCTTGTCTTCAACAGTTGACAAAAGACGCATCCCATTAACAATGTAGTCTACAATGCTATTTGTAAGCTCCAACTGATGATGGTTGGTGGCTGGCAATTTTGTAGTGAGGTCAAGCAAGTCATTCTGTCCAGACTGAATTGAGTTTTTGTTGGTGAGTGTAGCTGTGTCACTAAGAACCTCAGGATGATTCCTCTAGAAAAATAAAACAAATAAACAAAACACCATTAGGTCAACTGTGATTGACTCCAATGTTCATGTGTCTCGAAAAACTACATACAGCACGAGGCATATTGTGACCACAATCAGTTATTTAATTTAACTAAATGATGGGATCTGGAAAGGCTAAATTTTTGGACTGAGCATTGATGCCTGAGAAGGTAAAGAAAGTGAAGTACAATTGCCAGACATATTAAGTGATATTGATTGTGTTAAATCTTCGTGTCCCATGCACAATTTTATGCATGCAACAACATAAACAAAATAATTTTTTCTCTACATTGCTACATGCTTTATGGTTACCTAAAGTTATACGAGTTGGTTCACCAAAATGATCCATTATACTGGTCTTCCCAGACATTACAGATTTCTCAGCCATTGTCAGTTTTATAGGTTAATCCAAATCTATGTGTTAATTTTGCAGTCCAGGGTTCATACACAAATCAGATTCTCAAAACATACTCCCAGGTTATGAACCTTCACCATGCATGAAATTTTGGGAAATGTAGTTTAGGAAAATCTTGTTAGGGACACGCAGAGTGACACATGCAAAAAATAACCATATTTAATATTTTACCTCTTTAAATATGACTTTAATTTGTGAAATGATCATGCTTAACATACTAAACATACAGTACTTTGTATTTCTTTTATATGTTTGTTGTTTATGTGATTTACAATATTTAATAAACTATACTATAAACTATTAAGCAAATTATTTTATTTAGCAACTCAAGTGGAATTTAGTGGAATTTATTTGATTTCAATTCTGTTTCCTGAGATTCCAATTCAATTCCAATTCCATTTCCTGTCAGCTGCATGCAATTCCAATTCCAATTCCATTGGAACACTTGGACAATAAAGACATGTATGTTTGAATGCTGGTCAAAAGTGTCAGCCTGAACACCTACCTATGCAACTGCATCCTGGACTTCCTGGACTGGGAGACCGCAGTCACTCCAGCACCACCACAATGAGAACTGGGGGCCCTGCAGGGCTGTGTGTTCACTTTGCTGACTCACAACTTTGCAGCAATGTACATCTCGAACCACATTATCAAGTTTGCCAATGGCATGACCATCGTGGGCTTAACCAACAACAAGTCAGCGTACAGAGAGAAAATCCAGTGGCTAACGAACTGGTGAAGAACTAACAACCTGAATCTGAACATGGACAAAACTAAAGAGATGGTTGTTGACTTCAAGAAAGCACAGAAGAACATCTATGGGTCCTGGAGATCATCAAGAACACTAAACTCCTTTGTGTTCATCTGGAGTAGAACCTCAGCTGTTACTTAAACACTAGCTCCATAGCCAAGAAGAAGGCACAGCAGAGTTTCTACTTTCTGGGAATTCTGATAAATACACATCTACCTCCCCCATCTTCACCACATTCCACAGAGGGTCTATAATGAACATCCTGAGCATCTGTATCTCTGCCTGGTTTGGGTACTGCACCATCTCGGATGGCACGGCCCTGCAGTGGATAGTAAGGACTGCTGAAAAGATCAGTGGAGTCACCACTTGGTGCATCCTCAAAGCTGCTACCATTGAGGATGACCACACATAATTTACTCTTCTGTCATCTGGAAAATGGTAAAAAAGAATTTTGGCCCACACAACCAGACTGTGCAACAGACTCAGACTCATCAACATTCAGGGATTAGCCTGAGACACAAGCCCATGCAAGCACATAGACACACAGTCTAAACTGGATGCGACTGCATTTCAGTCTTCTTGTGATTTTTTTTTTAGCTGCTAAATATATAAAATACTATACTTGATCTACATTGATCTACATTATGTAAAGCAGCAGGTCATGTTCACACTGTTCACATTTATAATCAATTGCAATACTCTACTGGTTGGTGCTGCCCTGTTTTTAATTGTGTCCATTGTCATGTACATTTAAGGCCCTTAGTATATTTTGCAGGCATAGTTTTATGTACAACTGTGTTGCTTTATGTAGCACCATGGTCCTGGAGGAACATTGTTTCATTACACTGTGTACTGTACTACTATGTTGGAATGTTGGAATGACAATAAGTCACTTTGACTGTGACTTATCTCCCACTGTCATAAGTCAAATGATTCTGAATGACCCCAAATAAAAGCCTGTTATTTCTGTAAGATTATCTTGACAGCTTATTTATACTTATGTATACCTGATGCCATGTTCTGTGAAGAGCTTTCAAATCATGCATGGGATCTCACTTTTGAAAAGTACTGATTAAAAGAGGAGTACAGAAACAATTTCCAAAACAGTGTTGTGGTATTTGTCGAACTGCGTTAAACTAGGTTAAATGCTATTTGACAAACCAATCTGTTTCAGACTTGGGGGACTTTCATCTTCCTCTGCTCCCCTCACCTGTGAGATACCTCAAGGGTCTATTCTTGGTGTCATCTCCTTTAATCTCTATAGCTTCCGCTAGGATCCGTTATAAACAAATATTGATTTTTGTTCCAGTGCTTTCCTGAACACACACAAATCTATTTGCCTCTGAAGCAAGACTGTATTAAGTTTCTTCTGGCCTGCTTGAAGGACATTAAAGCATGGATGTTCTTGAACCTTCTGAATCTAAATAAAAACAAAACTGATATTGTGTTTTTTTGGGACCCGTCGATTCCCTTGGTTTCTCAAATAGTGACTCTATCCCCATTAGCACCTTATTATAAACCCTGCATTAAGAACCTCAGTGTGATATTTTACATTCATTTTAAATTTAAGAAATAAATAAACTCAGTTTAAATCAGGCTTTATGATTTATGATTTATGGCTTTATGAACCAGCAGCGTTTTGGTTAGGGTCATACCTTTTTTGCCTTCACCAACTGTAGTAAAGTGATTATTCCTCGTCTAGACTACTGTAATGCATTATGTACAGAATCTGCCAGTCCTTCCTTTCAGCTGCTACTATGCTGTTGACTGGCACACATAAGCATGATCACATTTCTTCTAGTCTGTATCCTCCGAGTTTGATACAGAATTGATTTTTAAATTTTACTTTTTGTTTTTAAGTCATGTAATGGTTTAGCCCCCTTATACCTCTCTTACTTTCTCATATATCCTCTAGGACATTTACAGTATATGCTCTGACCAGAGACTCTTGGTTGTTCTGTGGTCCAGACTCAAACTCAAAGGTGATTGTGCGTTTGCAGTCATAACTACAAAATTATGGAACAGTCTAGCATCCATATTAGGTTACACCATCACTGTTGTTGGTCTTTCAGCTGCTCCCATCAAGGGGTCACCAAAGTGGACCATCCAATCTGCACAACAATTTGGCACAGGTTTTACAACAGTTTTAGCACAGGTTTTATGCCCGTGGCATGGGTTTGGGCATTGGATGGAAATTGAGATTGGGCCTTCCGCAGAGAAGGTGAGAAACCTACCACTGATCCACCAATGCAGGACTGCACCATCACTAACAACCTTTAAGTCCAGACATCTTTTTTCGGTGGCTTTTACAACTGGTTGTTCTGATCTATTAGATCTTATATCTTCTTATCTATTAATTTTATTTATTCATCAACTTATTTATAGTATTTAATTTGTTATGTTTTATGTTTGTTTATTTTGTATTGTATGGTTTATTACTTTTTTAATTCTTGGTCAGAACTAACAATTTTTGTTAGTTTTAAATGTGCTTAAATAAACTTGACTCAACTTGACATTGATTAAACGTTAGATGCATGGTGGAACATTGTGAAGCCATGAGCAAAAAGTCAAGATAACGTAGTAGTATAATGACACTGCTAAGCACAGGACATCTCTTAAAATTGATGAAGATGAAAAACCTTTGTCATGGGAAAAATAATACCTTTTTTTTTTTTTAGTAAATTTTGCTCAAATATGGTAAAATGTGTTATCAACTGATGGGACAAAGGTGGAGTATACTCCTAAAAATATGTTTGGAGCAAAGTCAGGACAGTTTATCACCCGAACAAAAAAGACACCATAACGTTGATAAAGCATAGCTTGCAGCATAGTGACAGCTTCATGCTATGGGACTGCTTCTCTTCAGCATGGCCTGAGGTGCTAGTCAAGATAAAGAGAATTATGGATAGCTCCAACTCATAAGCCAAGGAAAACTTCACCTTCTGGCATGATAATAACAGAAGGCACTAATCCAGTTCAACAAAGGAATGGCTTCAGAAGAAGAAGATGAATGAGCCTAGATCTAAATCCTGCTAAAAAACATGTGACATGACTTTTAAAAAAAATTGTGCACAGCTCTTACAGCAAAATACCCATAAAATTCTATATTACAAACAAAATGCTTTCATGTGCAAAGTATTAGTTAAGGAGTGTAAAGTGTTAATTATTATAAGATTTATGTGATCATTCTAAACAACTCCAGACCTGTTAGGAATCCATTTACATGTTTGGATAGTTGTGTAATGAATCACATTATAGTCAACTCTTTAGACTATTGGGTACTACTGTTCTCCAGCACTGACATGCATGCTTCCGTGACTAAGAAACAAGGTACACTATATAGACAAAAATAGTCAAACTTTTTAATTACTGAATACAGATGTTTTAATTAGGCTCCTTATCCCCAGTGAAGGGAAATCTTAAATGTTTCAGCATACCAAGACAATGCTATGTTTCCAACTTTGTGGCAACTGTTTGGGGAAAGCCCTTTTCTCTCCCAACACAACTGTGCCCCAGTGCACAAAGCAAGGACTATAAAGACATGGTTTAACAATTTCAGTGTGGAACAGTTTGACTGGCCCCTGACCTCAACCCCTCGAGCACCTTTGGGATGAATTGGAACGGAGATTGAGAGTCAGGCCTTCTCCATTGTTGTGCCTGAGCTCATAAATGCACTATAGAATAAATGGGCACAAATTCCCAAAGAAACTTTTGTCTCAAACTCTAGATGCAAACGGGGAACTACCCCATATCGAAGTTTATTTATCAAATTCAAATTTTATTTGTCACATACATAGTCATACACAGTACGATATGCAGTGAAATGCTTATATGACGTCCCGTGACCTTAAATTTTTTTTTAAAACAATTAAGAAATAAATTGTGGAATAAAATAAAATAAGATTAGAAACATAAGAAAATAGAACAAAATATACAATTTTCAAAAAATATATAAGAAATATAAGAACTTATCTGTACAAATGTAGACAAAAATAGCAATAAATTTAAATGGAAATAAATGGAATGTCCAGGAAGTGTGCCAATGTGCATGTTTTTTCACCTCCTTTTAGAGAAGGTTTACAATTATACACCGCTGTCCTGTTGGGAAACTATCGGTGACAGAGTTAGACGCTGTTTTAATACGCCATAAAACGTTGTATTTGGATACAATGTTATTGCAGGTTTGGCCAAATACTTTTGTCCATACTGTATAGTGTAAATGAAGAGGGGGAGGAAAAAGTGGGATTGTGAACCAGTAACTCAGAGAGCTTGTGTGCTCGTGTTACTAAAGAAGTGCATTAGTATTGGCGGGAGATGGGGCGGGGCGCTGAAGGCACGAGCCGCGCGCTGCTTCGTTCGCGCGCCTGACATGCTGCGCGCGCGAAAACGTACCTCAGGTCGCACTTCGGGGCGGGAAGAAAAAACAAACAAACCAAAAAAAAAAACTTCGTTTTTTTCACCTTCTTTTAAAGAAGGTTTACGATTATACACCGCTGTCCTGTTGGCAAACTATCGGTGACAGAGTTAGACGCTGTTTTAATACGCCATAAAACATACACGCATAAAAGCAAATAACGTTATTCTTATGTACTTCATGGGCTTCCGTAGAATTTCGCCCCAGTAGGGCTGCGGTTGAGCTGTGTGTTTTGAGGAACACCGGTGAGGAAGTGTGTATGTGTAAGCGTGTATGTGTGCGTGAACCATGGAGCAGATTAATAATATCGAGGTGGTCCCGTGCACCAGCACGAATTATCTGAAACCGTTCACGGTGCATTATAGCCAGGTGAGTCGGAAATAACGCTCACTCATTCCCGTGCTAACAGCCCCAGCCTCCATCTCCCTCTCTGAGCAAAGTCTTTGTGTTTAAAACGCATTATTATAAGTTATTTGCTCTAACTTGGGTCAGGCTGATTGTTTTTGCGTAGTGTATCTGTCCTAAACATGTCGCTGGATATAATAATAATAAAAAAGTAACCTTGAGCTTTAGCTTGGCTAGCAGCGTGCTAAGCAGCTACATGGGAAGCTCTTTCTCCTTGTTTCTGTGATATTCATGCCTTATAAACATGCTAGCTGTTTAGCAGACAGAAATCCAAAAACATAACTCGAATATTTCTCAGACCCTGTTATGATCATACTTTAATTAAATTATCATACTGCCTGATTTTTGTTTTATCCACGACCTGTTTATTATTAAAACTTCCAAAGCACAGATTGCAGATTCAACACATTTCATATTTATATGCATCACAAGAACAGCAAATTAATATGGATGTGCGTTAAGAATTCATATTTCGAGTTGCATTCAAATAGAGATTATTTTTATATTATTATTTTTTAAGTTTGTATTTAACCCATTAAATCCGAGTGTGACTGTCTATTAACTCTTATGAGTTGAATTATAACTAGTGTGAAAAAGAAAAAGGAGGTCGGGGTCAGTTTTGAAAATGTATTAAAAAGGAAAAATACTGCTTTAATCAGGCTCCCAGTACTAGAGCCGTGGATGACTTCTTCCAGAATGTCATGTTTTGACATGAACAACAGCGTTCAAAACAAACAAAAAAATAATGCAAGCATATTAATACAGTATCAGTCGACTTTTGGACACACCTTTTGAATCAGTGGTTTTTGTTTATTGATTTGTTTTCTACATTCTAGAAAAATCCTGAAGATTTAAGTCCTATGAAATAACATTTGGAATTATGTAATTAAGTAACAACAGCAACAGTCATTTTTAATTTTTATTTTTTAAGACACGAAGGTCAGCAGTTCTGGAATAATTCTTGTAATAACAGTATTGTCAAGTGCATTTGCAAAACCCATCAAGCACCATGATGAAACTGTCATGAAGACCTACCCTGAAAAGCAAGACCAATACTTACCTTTGCTGCAGAGGAGAAGTTAATTTAGAGTTACCAGCCTCAAAAATCACCAATTAACATCATCTCAGGTTAGAGCCGGTATGAAGGCTTTGCAGAACATAAGTAGCAGGCACATCTCAATATCAAATGTTCAAAGGGAATTATTGCATATTTTGAATGCCTTCGGCATTGTTTAAGGGCGCTTTCACATTACGGCTAAAAGTTTCAGTGACCACTTGACCTCAAAGTCAAATCATAATTGTTCTGCATTCAGGATCAAATTAGATGTGAAAGCCAGTCATACCTAAGAATGGAAGTAGATCGCTCATCACCCTTAGATCTCGTCCAAAATCTCTATGTTCACATCGCCAGATCTGATTGTCTGACCAACACAGTCATAGCTGATAAAGTAGGAAGGTATGCAAGAGTATTGATTCTAAAATATCAGTAATATTAGGCATAGTGCTAAATTTAACCTACTTGTTCTCTTTTTCTCTTGTGTTTAATAGCAGCCCACAAACCAAGTAGGTGCATACTGTCACCTGTTGTATCAGAGCGTGTAAATACACAAATTAACCCGGGAACAGAGAACAAAAACATTGGCCAACTGGGGAAAGGGAAGGAATTGTTCTTGGGAATGGTACAGTGAAAAAAAGAAATAAAAATCAGGAAAAGTTATTGGATTAAAAGGTGTGTGCAAACATTAAAAACAATACAAAGGAACTAAACCTAACCCTACGACCGTAGTATTAGGTCTATTATATTATAAAGTATTATAAATGTTTCAGCTATTTATGTTCATGCTTATCTGAAACAAAGCATTAAAGGTTTCTCTTTGTCAGATTTGCTGGTATGGAAGTCCCCAAAGATGTTTGCCTTTATAACAACACCTTAATTTTATGCATCATAGGCTGTTTTCTGTCATTGTAACCTTTGTCTTGTATTCACGAACACATAACTGTTAACAAATTTATTTTTCCCTTTCTATGGAATGTCAGAGCTGCTGTAAACTTTTCAACAAATTCATCAACGTTTCCTGATACAATGTCTTTTTTCCTACTGTTGTCCTGACATGCATTAAGTGCTGGCTTTTTGTGAGGCACCTGTAGTTGCTTCCTCTATGATTGTTTTTCTCCATCTGTGCTTGGCACTATACACATTTTTAACCATGTAGTAATACTTCCTCTTAAGTTAAAGCGGCAATCCCCAGGTCTAGGCCCATTGTTCTTTACGCGATGTCTCAGCCAGCCACATCCGGTGCTCGGTGCCGGCATGGATGGAATTCGTGGCGCAATTACACTTCATACTCATGGGACTCTTACTCGTTTAAGTAATGCGAAGTCGAAGCAAGCAAATCACTCTCAAGCCACTCAGAACTCACATGTTCAGGAAGGGCAAACATTCAGCTCGATGTCATTAAAAAAAAAAGAGGTGCTATTGAGATGATATTGAGTAACCGGCTCATGGTAGAATAAATCTTCTGGTGAAAAATGCAAAAATTGCGAAAGATTAACACAATCTTTCAGGAAGTTCAGGGTATAGTGAATTTTTAATGTGTTTCAATATAAGTAAGTGAAAGTTGAATGAAAGTATCTTGTAAAATGTTAAGCAAATAGCTGGTGAAATTTTGTCATTGTATTGAAATAAGACCTTTGTTATTCAGTTATATTAGTAAGAAAAAAAAGTTTATTTCCTTGACTTCTAAGAACCTTCACTTGTTTTCCTAAGATAGAAGTTGTTTTCATTTATTAAAGCTTATTAAAAATGAAATTATGAAAGGAAATTCCACTTAGTTATCCATAATTGATCAAAATCCAAAGCGCACTGTTCTTAATCTTACATCAGGGTTGCACTATAGGTGGTGTTGTCGTCTTGCAATTACAGCGTCCCCAGTTCAATCCTGAGCTCAGATCCTGTGTGGAGTTTTACATATTCTTTCTGTCCATGTGGGTTTCCTTTTTCAGTTTCCTCCCACTTTCCAAAAACAGGCAAGTAAGTCAATAGTCAATATGTGTGTGTGCATGTATATTAGAGATGGGAATGGGGGATCAATTCAGAAATTTAACACAATTCTTTTGCCAATTGTGAAAATTACTGACCCAAAACTGATTTTTTAAAAAATCATTCATAATTACCTATGCATTTGCGGTGGTGCAATGTACCCATTCCTGTGTAATCCTACAGGTGGTGCCCTCTTAACTATTCACACATTGGCAGGCAGCTCAGCGTCCTGTGTAGTAGGAGCAAATTATTTGCCTAGTTCGTTTAGAATTGTAATAAAATCTAATGAATTAACATTGAATCAAGATATTTATATAATTCTGATACTAATTGGAATTAGTGATGGAATTGTGATTTTGTATCGTGTGGTACCCAGAAATGGATTGGTGCACCATCCATGGTGTTGTGTAAACCCATCTCACTCCTAGTGTTCAAAATTGACATCAGATCCATGGGGTCCCTGATTAGAATACAGTGTTTCCTGAAGACAAATGAATACATACTGTATTATAGATGATATGATAATATATGAGGGCTGACCTTGATGATGCTGTAGTCATAATTATCACTCTTTCATACTTATAACCAACAACTAATCTCATGGCTTTATTCTCTGCTTAGTTCACTCATGTTGCTTAAGCCTACATAAACTACACCACAGGCTCAGCATAAAAGGCGGGAAAGGTGCCTTAAAGAGATGAAATCAAATAGCCTTACATGTCGTCTTGTTTTTCAAGAGCTGCATTAGATAAGTGCCAGCTCCCCCTCCCCTTGGATTTTGCAGCAGCCACAGCAGCCGCAGCACTGAGTCAGTGCTGTGCCACCCACATGTCCCTGCTGGCACTGTGTACCAGGACCAACTTCCTTACAGGCTGCAACTCCCCTTACTTCCACCATTATGGGCATGGCTTTGACAACCTGAACACAGCATTCAGTTATGGTCTTGTGTTGTCAGTTATCCATTGCCTTTTGTTATTTGAGGAGAGTCCATTAACGGCTAAATCTGCCAAGTTAGCTATTTTCTATGCAGGAATTCTTATAGTAGACATGCTATAACACACATCCATCATTTCACTCTTTATAGGACCTTTGATTAATTGTATCTAGTGTTTCTGAAGTTATTTCTAGCAGATTCTTAGTATGTTGCCAAACACAGGCTGTTGATGGTGGCATCTCCCTTACCGTAATCATAAGATGCTGACCCACTGGTAAAATAAGCTCTAATTAAATAGTCGACACATCAGATAATGACATTAGCATCGCACCAAGCTCCCGGTGAATCTCATGCGAACCTGGGATTCACTCGCAAGCCAGCAGCTGAGCCAACATGGTCAACTGCTCCAGCTGCCAGCCTGCTGCTTTAGCCACAGGGGTCTGAGCCAGACAGGAGGGGTATCAAAGAGAGCATGTTGTGCAGAGGTGGGAGGAGGTGGTGGATTAGGACAGGGGCTGGCGGATGGACATCGGTGTTGATCGGGTGGGGAGGAACAGATGAGGGACAATGGGGGCAGGCACGCTGGAGTGAGCAAAGGGTAAGGAAGACAAGGAAACATGTGTCATGGCCATTGATCAAGCACCGGAACGTTGGGTGTTTGTAAAGGCCAGATGTTTGTAAAAAAGGACAAAATGAGATTAAAATATCAGATCCAAATAAAGGATGGACTGAGTAAGATTTTTATTTTGTTTTTTCCCCAAAACAGATTCCATTGTGAAATCATTACATTTCAGCAAGTTCATGCATCAAAAAACGTAGTATGTTCGGTATGTTCTAGTATGTTGCTAAAGAGGATCTCTGAGTGAGTGATATTCTGAGATGCCAGATGCCTTGTTAAGGTTATCCTAGAGAGAGCTGATGCACAGGTGGTCAGTGAGGTCAATGATGTCCTTTGACCTCTTCTGATATGGCGTGTGCTCTTTTGTTGACACTCAACTAATCAGATGCAGAACTGCTTTGTGGTTCTGTTGATCCGGCAGCCTGCTCGTTAAGACTAGCGTCTGAAATTTTTATATTGTGTGTGTTCTGCTTTATCGTTCGTAGTAGCAGTCTTTTCTAGCATATTCTGGCCTAGATATTACTCCAGATCCCTCGTGGGATTTGCAGGCGGAACGTTTTGCCAGCATCGTAGCACCACCACCCATTTTATTTTATGGGAGTCAGTAAATAAAAAAGCAATGTCTATTTCCCAACATTGTTTGGCCTTGGTTTGATGGTAACTTCAATCTGCTTCCTTAGCCTGTCCGAGATCTATGAGCTATATAATGGTGAGAGCTGGGTGGCAACTAGTTTGAGAACATTTTCCCACTGTGCAGAGTAGCTTCGGCCCTGTAGCCGGGCGTTCTCAGTCGCCAGTCATGGCATTGTATTTATGTCCTGTGTATCACTTCCCTGTTAGATTATGGATTGTTCATGGGAACAATGACTTTTAAGGGCTCTGAAAGACTTCATAAATCACTCACGTGATAATATAAAGTACAGTTGTCATTCCTTAGATGCATTTGTAGATTTTTTTTTTTGTATTTATAAAAAAACGGAAGGAACTGATAATTCTGGTAAGAGCCATAAGCTTTTGGTTTGCACAATGCTGTGTATGAAGGTTAAAGGATAAAGACTAAATTTCAGCATTTACACCTGTAGGATGGTGTAGAAGGAGAGTGGATGTGTTTAGGGGGGGTGTGGTAGCGAAGACAGCAGATGGACACAGATTGAACTCCCTCTGCTCTCTTCTGTTCTTACGTCTTTTATTCCTGATTCTGTTCTGTGGTGCGCAAGAGTTGAGGTTTTAAACCCACAAAGCCCTTTTAAGCTCTTCTCAGCCTCCCTATATAATTTACAAGTACACACACTTATTTTGATTCAGAAATAAATTAGATGTTTTTCCCTCATTTGGTAACCTCCTTTCTGTTCTGTACTTTAGTGCTCATTAATTTCTACACTGAGTACATGTGTTTGTAATGGCAGCTTGCGCTCGGGTTGTTTATACAGCGAGAGGTTTGTCTGATAGCTGTCGGGTTCTGTTACACCGGTTGCTACTTGATGTAATTAAAGTGGTATTGTTTACCTTGGTGATCTGGCCTGTTTATGCTGAAGCAGTGCACAGGCTGCCATTAACCTGCGTACACAAGTGAGTTGGTGTGTGCTGTTGTTGTTGTTGCGGCTGTCTGGAAATGTGCAGTTGCTCAAGAAGAGACATAGTCACTCGCTGACTGTATGTCAGGATATCCAATAAAACATCTTCAGTGGTCTACTCAGATTTGCTCATGAACATTTCACATTGTAAGGGTGGACTATCAAATTCAAATCACAATATTTTTAATGATCCAGGTGATGACCTGAAAAAAATGAAATGACATATGAAAAAAAATAAATAAATAAAAGTTTTTAATGTTGGCTTAACTCTATCTTGATGTTATATATTATTTGTTTTTAGTTTAGTTTTTGCCTAATAATAAAATAAAAATAATAATTCTAAGAGGAGGAAGATATGCATATATATATATATATATATATATATATATACTGTATATATACACTACGTTCCAAATTATTATGCAAACTGGATTTTAGTGTCATAAACATTAAATATTTAGTTTTTAAATTAAACTCATGGATGGTGTTGTGTCTCGGGGCTCTTTGGATCAC
>JAQMYJ010000020.1:6827601-6865631 GCA_030014305.1 Clarias laeviceps
TTTACAACATTATTGTTGAAATACACAGTCCTGAAAAAGGGACGTTTCTTTTTTTGCTGAGTATATATATATATATATATATATATATATATATAATAGTTTATGTAATCCATTTCTTTTTCAGATTGCAAATGTTAAAATTGTTGCTCATATCTATAATATATACTCAGTCTGTATATAACCATCTATTTTCTATACATCTATACTAACCCGGTATTTATTTAATCTATACAAAACCAGCACTTATTTAGTCTATACCAAACAAGTACTACTTGACCTATACTAAACTGGTACTACTTAATTTACAATAAACAGGTATTATTTAATCTTTACTAAACTGGTACTTATGTAATCTACACTAAACAGGTACCTATTTAATCTACGTTAAACGGGTATTATTTAATCTACACTAAACCAGTACCTGTTTAATCTACACTAAACAGGTATTATTTAATATCTACTAAATCTGCATTTATTTAATCTCCACTGATCAGGTACTATTTAATCTACACTAAACTGGCACTTGTTTAATTTATACTAAACAGGTACTATTTAATATCTATTAAACTGGTACTTATTTAATCTATACTAAACCGGGACTATTTAATCTATACAGAACCAGCACTATTAATTTATACTAAACTAGTACTATTTAATTTACTGGTATAAGAAAACCACTTACCTCATGTTAGGCTGTAGTAATGTCGCTGTTTCCAAACTTACGGCTTTGGTTTTAAAATAACATGAATGTTATTGTCCAGAACCAGTTCTCAATAAAAGACAGAAAAAGGAGCATTTCAACCATTTTAGGTAGAGAAGTAGAGGGAGACCTAATAAGATTACCACCCGTGCAGTCAGGAGGTGCATCAATCCGGAAAACTCAGTGACCAGCAGTGAACATCTGCAGTGACCAGGACTGGATGCAGATGAGAGCACACGAAAAACCTTCTAACTATGATCACAAATAAAATGATATGTAAAGTTTTACATGAACTTGTTGTTGACTGATTACTGGTTTCTGTTGGATGCATATTGTCCAGCAATAATAATATGCATGCATCATCACTGTAAAGTGGTAGTAATTCATTTTTAAACTGTAATTCTGCTGATTATTTAAGCTTAATTTCATGTTTAATTTGCCTCATGCTGAGACTTTCTGATAGACTGTTTTTCAGCTTGTCATTATATCCACAATATGGTTAAATGCATATTGTATGGTGTGGCATCATACCAGTGTTCACTTGAATCGTGGTATAACTTCCAGCCATTGTCCAGGCTTCCAACTGATAATCATGCAGTGTTGGCCTGAGGACTATCATCTGTTCCGTTTAAAAATTCTGAGGCAATCCAGCAGTGTTTTTTCTTGTTGGTGCTTTGAACACATCAGCACCTCCATCTTTCCTCTCATGTGTAATGTCTGCAGGGGTTTAATTGCCACCTGCACTCTTCAGCCACACACTCTGTTAGCATCTCTATTCCCATGAATACTCATTTCTAATGCTGGCTGAGTGTGATTGCCTGGTGGGGATGGAGTGTGATGAAGGCTTTAAATCCTGAGAAGTTGTACAGCACATGGTGGGAATTAAAGGCCCCGATTGTAAATGGCAGCATGCTGGCAATTGAATTCATGACAGCTGCTGGGGTCATAGTATTATAAACTGGGAGTTGATGGTAATTAGACTTTAAGCATCCAAAAGTACAAGGCCTACCTCACCACCCCCTTTTTACTTCTGATCCTTTATTGCAAGTAAGGCCTGGGGAAGAACATTAATTTTGAGGTTTTATCTCCCCCTCCTTTCGGGCTTCTAATCTCTAATTCGATCGTAATCAATGTCCTTGGAGATTTCCCAGGGTCCCAAAGGGCTTTTCACACTTACCTAGCAAGTGGTCCTGACAATGAGGAGCCCTGCCATCTGCGCATGCACCATGCACAGCTCCTCTTCTGCATAAGCCTATAAAAGAAACCATTGCTTCAGCAGACCATTGTAGGCTGGTGTCCCTCAGCATGGGTTCCTCAGAAGTGAGACCAATATCATATTGTTCAGATTAAAGTAGCTAGATTTTGAGTTTTGTAGTACATTGGCTCAGATTCTTTTGTTTTTTTAAACCCTTACCTGCTTAAAAAAATTATCAGAAGAAAACCTGATTTTTTTTTTTAACAAGTGGTTCTGTGAAAAGTGTAGGATTTTTCTGTAACTGCTTCTCATAGTTTTACAAGATGCTGCTCTTTGTCCGCACTACATGATTCTATTACATACAGTTATGCTGAATAATAAGTTCTGATAAGCCAACAGCAGGACGCCAAAGGATATTGATGGCGCAACTTGAACTTGTGCAAAAAATTGCGCATTTTATTATTATTGGGTCACAAAAACTACTGAAAATAACCATAAAAACACGTGATCTTATGAATCTGTCCTATTTTGTTGCTTATTGGACCCATTTTTTCCCCTCACTCCTGTTGGTTAAAATGAAATAAAGTTTAATTTGTCATATTGCCTAGGTTGTGCTGAAAAAACGGATATCTACATTTATACAATACTGACCGACATATATTTATTAAAACATATTAATGAAACAAAAAATGTCTAAAAATGCTGTGGTTTTTAAGGGCTATGTGCTCTGACAGTGTAATCTTTGTACACCAAAGATTGTTTAGTTCTTAATTTTTTTTTCTTTTTTTACATCGTCTTACACTTCACATATGGATAGATGGAGAGGAGTTGTTGTATGTCTGATTTCTGAAATGTGGAATAGAAATAATATAACAGAAATATCAAAAAAGAACAATTTTGTGTTAATGGTCATATGTATTTTTTGTTTGTAGACCACTTTTACGCCAACCCCACTCCACAACACCGCAAGTACAGTGAAACCTCGTATTGCGAGTAACGCTGTTTGCGAGTGTTCCGCAAGACGAGCAAAGATTTTTAATACATTTTGACTTGAAAAACGAACAAGTCTTGGTGTACGAGTACCGAGTCTTGATGCTAAGCGTCACGTGATTACAACTGACCCAACGTTTTTTCTCTACATGATTCTATTACCTACAGCTTTTTCTGATAAAACAGTGTGTCCGTTGTGTGTGTGTGTGTGTGTGTGAGAAAAGAGTGGAGGGAGGGTAACTGTGTAAGACGAGAAGGGGGAGAGGGGAGGGGCTCTTACTTTAGATTCACACACACACACAGAAACACGGAAACATCTGTCGGGATTTATTTGTACTTTTTTTTTTTTTTTAAAGGTAAAGTGCACGTTAATTTGTTTTTTATTTTTACTTAATATTTCGTGTTAATTATTTTTATGTATTTATTTTTTGGGGCTGTGGAACAAATAATTTGAGTTTCAAATATTTATTATGGGAAAATTCTATTTGATTTACGAGTGTTTTGAAATATGAGCCGCTTCCGGAACAAATTATGCTCGTAATCCAAGGTTCCACTGTATATTTCAAACCTGTGGGAAAAACTAAACAGCATACTTTCCAAGTGAACAAAACCCCTCTGGGATTATACATCATTATTTGGTGACTCTTCTTTTTTTTCTAGACATTTTGGAAGAATAAATAATAATAATAATAGGTTTATTTTATATATCGCCTTTCTAGGTCGCTTTACAATAACAAAAATATTTACACATAACAAGAGACAACTGAAAACAACAAAAACAGAATACAGATAAACAGGAAATCCATAGCAATTTTCCAATCATAACAACTGAATAACCTAACATAATAACAACAATTATCCTACTGTGATGCGCTGTTACAGTATGCCGGAGTGTAATGTTCTCATTTTGTTACCATTTTCCCAGAGACTTGAAGGTAGCGTTAAGTCACAAATGCATGTTTAGTACAACAGAATTTGTTGTCACGTGAAGTGATCTCAAACGGGTTGATGAGGGCTTAGAGTAAAAGTATTTGTTTGACACTGGCCCAAGGCGAAAGTACTTGGAATGGGCTCTTGTATTGTTTGATGATGCAGCAAGATCTTATTGCAGTAATTACAGAGGAGGCCTGTAAACCTAAGGTTCCACTTTAAAACAGTTTTTTCCTGCCTTAAGGCTTCAGTCGGATTGTGCTTTTCTTGTAAGAGCATGTGGCTGGATGATGGCCTGTGCATCACTTGCACTTTCCGGGCGTGTCGTGTCAGCACCGTGCCTTCACGCTACAGATGTACCAGCTTTGTATGAACTTGCATGTCTTTCCTTCTAGTGAGTCTGCTCTGGTCAGATGTCACGAGCATCAGGGTTAGAGGGAAGTAATAGTTTTGGCTTTCGTGTAATTTGATCCCAAATGCCTATGAACAGCAGCCATGATTTCAACACTGTATTTCCAAGTACAGAACTGCCTGAATAAATTACAAAAGACCTTTGCTTTGTATGCACGTATGACTACGGTATGTCTGTGGGTTGGCGTGTGGACCATAGACCAAGAGATGGCCGATTGGAAGCTTCCCAATCATCTTGTATTGCTATCCCGTATCTAAACAAGCCAATTTCCACCTCCACAACTATGCATTCAAGTACACACTTGCCAGTGATACGTCGTTTTTATCCCTACTCACCTTGCCCAATGGGAAGAAATGATGGATTTCACGCCTACACAAAAATGTGTGGCTTACTTTGAAGTATTGAGGAACGGGGTAAACACCTCTGCCCTGGCGTGCATTACAACAGACCTTTATTATAATTCTTGATTCCTTTCAGCCTCTAAGGTGAATGGAAATTAGCACAAGCAAAAGGTGTGCATGCTATTTTTATACGTGTGTTGTGATTTAACACTTAAAAAAAAAAAAAAAAGAACACTGCATAATACGGTTAGAGAAATGTGTTTTAATTACTGAAAATCACAGTTTGTCGCTTTAATTGAACCTTTTTAATTGAAGAGTTTTCCTCAGTATAAAACATCACAGCTCTCCTGAAGCTTTTTTTGAGGGACCTTAGGTCTATGTTAAATGAGACTATTTGTAAACAAGTGACAGAATTATGCAAATGTTACCTCCAAAAGCGTTAGCTTTGGAGCCAAAATTTGTGTTAGAAGCACGAGCGTCACTGGCCCTGTGCGCTTTGCTGGCCACGCTTCGCTTACCAAACCTGCATGCAGAGTCACTCTCTGCGCACTGTTGTTTTAGTCCAGTGCCTTAGATTAAGCATGAACGTTTCCCTTAATGGAGATTTGCCACTTATTAACCGAACACTCCTGCCACTCTTATTGAGTAGGTCGTGCTCAGGGTGTTAGTATGAGGGGCTGCATTATTTTAAATAACAAAACGTCTGTTTTTTGTTATTGTCCATGTTCTAACAGATGTTTTGCCCAACGAGGGATACTGAATTACAATTTACGAAGGTCCGGTCAATAATACATTTTTTTTAATTTTTAATTTTTTTTGAGCCGAGGTCCGAATTTCATGTTTGTGTTAGGATTCGGAGATCTTTATACATGCAGTTATTTTAGGTCTATTAAAAAAACGATTAAATGGCAACTTCCAATATTTCTTGACAATTTCCAGTAACTACGTTTAACATGTGGACAGTTTGAACTTTGATGGACTTGTCTATTTCCTCGTGTTTGTATAGAATACAAACTCAATTAAAATCTTTAATCAGTCTTTTAGTGCATCTTTATTAGCATGCTGCTGGGCTGTAAATGAATGTGAAAGGACTTTGGTTGCTCTGTTATACCGGGCTCACAGTTCAGATATTTTACACACCCTCATCACTGACTGTTGCGGATATGTTTGCTCTAATGGCTGGTGTTTTGTCTCATAGTGGCGCTTCACATTGAAGCTTTTTATTATCGCTACGGTTTCGGACCTTAATAAGACAAACTGGTTTTAACCTTCCCGCAGGAAGAAACATATTATTCATCTGTTCATTCGAAGGTTGAAGGTTCATAGTCTACTTTCCTTTTACTGGAGTAAGCCATGCTCTGCTGCACTTTCCTCCGCACATTGTGTATACCCAGTAAACTATCAAATTGATTGGCTCCGTTGAGTGACACGTGCCTACCTCAGGGGAAAGCGCCTCTAGATTACTGTCATATTTAATTATTTTCATTCATCAAAAAAAGCATCAGGGTCTGAATAGAACTGTTACTCAGTCTGGGTCCGAATGGCGGTAAACCATTTAGTGATGCCTGTGCTAGAGTTATCCTGTTGGCCTACCAGCCAACTAGCCATTCCTAACCAATCCAGCCATTCTTACCTCAGTCTGGCTGTCTGTTGTGTTTCATAGACTATTATCACTCTTACAAAAATGCACTATTTGCATTTACAGTTGTAGTTAAATGCATCACTTGTTTGCCAGATATTTAATTGCAGAATTATGATTGCTGATTCAGGTGTAATCCTCTTCAAATCCTCTTCCTCTGGTGTTCCTTGCATACAGATTTTCTGGATGCTTGGTACAGCAATAGTTAATGTAGCATGTAGCATTGTTTTTACTTTCCATAATTCTATAAAAAAATTTAGCTTTGAAGGAAGTAGCCTGTTTAATATGTAATTTAGGCGACTGTATTTGAGTATCCAGTATCTGTCCGATACTGCACTCATCTACTTGTAGTCATAAAACGATTCCAATACTATTGCACCAATACGACTTTACAGCACAGCTGGATGCTCATTATACGGGCTCTCTTTCTGCCTCCTCTCTCGTGTCAAAGCGGGTGACAGTGTTTGAAACTTTGATGAGAGGATGAGGTGGAACGATATTTCTCGGCAGTAAGAAAAAAAAAACACATTCCTCTCTCTCTCTCTACTCTTCTGTCTGAGCTCTGAGATCTCTTGGTCTTTCAGTGACTTGCTTGCTTGCCACCTACTTGCAGAGCTGTGACAATAGTGACAGTGCTATTTTCTAAAATATTAATCCTTATTAAATATTGACAGTGATCTCAAATTGATGATTTTTTTTTAAAGACATAAATTTTTTATATTAATTATTGGAATTTTCTTTTCTTTAGAACGGTAGCATTCTAACACTCGTTTATGACACTAACTGTCCGCTTCTCACATAAGGCTGAATCCCCAATTCCTCTTAAACTCCTGATCGAGGGCTCTACTTGATTTGTGGTTCAAGGAATTGTACGCCCTGGTGCATTAGCTTACCAATTACAGTGGAATCTTGGATTACGAGCATAAATCGAAGTGGGCTCGTCTTTCGAAACCCTCGAAAAATCAAAGCGAATTTTCCCATAAGAAATAATGGGAACTCAAATTATTCGTTCCACAGCCCAAAAAAATAAATACATAAAAAAAAATTAATATAAAGTAAAAATAAAACAAATTAACCTGCACTTTGCCTTAAAGTAAGTAAAAAATAAATCCTGACAGATAAGGTTTTCCGTTTATGCGCACAGGCGCTGTATGTGTGTGAAGCTAAAGTAAGAGGAGAGGAAGCATCAGACCCCCACCTCCCTCCCTCTTCTCGTCTTACACAGTAAACCTTAATCCTCTCTTATTTGAGTTTCACACACACATTACCGGAAAGACTGTTTTATCGGAAAAATTAGCAAGGAACATCGCTAATAACTCAAATGAGCGCAGAGTTACGGAATCACTGCTGTAAAGTAAAAAAAAAACAAATTAACCTGCACTTTACCTTTGAAAAGAATCACGACAGAGCAGTGTTTCCATTAGAGAGAGAAAGAGTGTGTGTTTGTGTGTGAAGGCGAGAAGAGGTGTGTGTGTGTGTAAAAATGAGAGGAGGGGTGTGTGTGTGTAAAGGCGAGAGGATGAGTGTGTGTGCGAAGCGGCATAGTGTCCAATGACGCGCGCACACATAAAGACAGGCTGACAAACACAGAAAGAAAATGGATCTTCAACCTCTATAATGAGAGTTTCTTTTGCTTTACACACGCGCACACGTGTGTTATTATAAACAGTACATGCGCGCTATACACACACGCATAGAAACACAAAATAAAATGTTTTATGCGCACACGTGGTCACAGTGTTATAGTAAACAATACATGCGTGCACGGATATTGATTATAACAGGGAGAGACGAGCACTAAGACCCAGCAGGGGAGACGTTTACCCACAATTCTGCAGCGCAAGAGAAGGAAAAACCATTGGCACAGTTGTGATCACGTGACGCTCCGCGTTAAAACAAGAAGCGCATGCGTGGTACATGCTACTCGGTACTCGTAAACCAAGACTTGTTTGTTTTTCAAGTCAAAATTTATTAAAAATCTTGGGTCATCTTGCGGAACACCCGCAAACCGCGTTACTCGCAATCCGAGGTTCCACTGTAATGCTATTTGGGATTCAACTCAGAAAGTGGAGGAAGTGGAAATATGAGGCAGTAACACCACGTCTCACCACACGTCAAACCACAAAGGTGAGACAGGAATGTAAATCTCAGGACAGCATCAGGATTGTTAGCTATATTTTTAGATGCCATTATTATTTTGATGTGAATGATTTTGTATTACATCACAATTTTTGTAATGCTGTAAAATGGTATGTGTGAGTGTATGTGTGTGTGTGTGTGTGTGTGTGTGTGTGTGCCCTGCGATGGATTGGCATCCTGTCCAGGGTGTACCCTGCCTCGTGCCCTAAGCCTCCTGGGATAGGCTCCAGGTCCATGCGACCCTGAATACAGGATAAAGCGGTATAGAAGATGAGATGAGTTGTTTATGATTTTCCCTTTCTTAAATGAAGTTTATCTTATCACACATTTTCTTATCAGAAGTTTATCTTATCACACATTTTCTTTGCACCTTTGACAAGCTCAGTCTCATCCAGTGCCTGTGGTTCTCCGTCCTTGCATTGTATGTAAAATATATTATTCGAGTTGTGTATTATTCATCTGGCATCTTTATTTTCTCTCTGTACATAATTGTGAAGTGATTGTGCTTTGTGCTAACAGGAAAGTTAGAAATCAGGTTTGGGCCGAACTTTATTTTGCTTAGTTTTTGTGAGCATTTCCACATAATTTTCATGCAGTCAAGCTAATTAATCCACCTAGTAAAAAGTGATTTACTGTCAGCCAGGTTGTAACCTGCACAGTGTGGCATAAGGATTCAGAAATATTCAGTATAATATGCAGCATTATGCCAGAGTGATGTATGTAGTCCAACAGTGAAAACTGTTGATTTGTGAACATTAGTAATAAGTGTCTTTTTTTTCTTTTTTAACCTAGATAAAACAGGTATACTAGTCATTGGTGCCTAGACTTGTGATTTGTTTATCACGGTCTTATATTTGTTTTTAGCAGAGTTTCCTGTTTTTGTTTTTACAATTAGTATGTAATGTCTTTAGGACCGAGGAAAATCTCCTAATTGCTAATAAGCAAATGTGGCTACCATGCATGTTTTCTAATCCCCATGTATGGATCTTGTGTATGAGGACTTGAGGATTTGAGCGGGGTTTTGATTCTCACAAGTGCTGCTGTAACATCTGGATAATAATCTATCTCAGACTCGATAAAGTAGATTCTATTGAAGAGTTGTTCCATTATTATTTAATCATTATCTATTCAGGGTTCAACAGTTTGTACTTAATTATATAAATGGAATACTGTCATCGCTATATTAATATAATATAATCAATTAAATGACTTTCTTACATAATTTTGAATCTGGCAATTAATTGTGTGTACATTCATAAATGAAACGCTCAAGACAAACGTGTGCACCAGTGGGGCAAGAGGACACAGAAGTCCTCTAGCAAAGAAACGTAAAGGGCAGCTCTTTGTTTGAAGTGAAACTCCTGCTAAAACAAACCCGTATGAACAGAGGCCAAGATAAAATCAGTGATAAGGATGATGATCCCTTAATGTAGTAGTGTTCTAAGGAAAAATGCGTGTCCTTAACCACAATCTTCTTGTAAAAGTCCTGAAGTGCTTTGCATGTGCAGCACATTTACTTTTTTTGTACTATGATAGTAAATATATTAAATATGGAAAAATAGCTATGCACTAATTGATTAATACTTTAAATTCTAAACAGTATTAATTATGAAGCTTCACCATCACTTCTCAGTGCTTCTCTTCAGTTATTGTACTTATTTGAATCAAATCCAAAATACCAGTATAAAAAATTTAACACGCCTTCTTATTCCATGGTATTTCCTGACTTTTATTTCTTTCTACATTGTAAAACAATGCTGAAGGCATCCAAAATATGCAATAATCAGCTGACCTTTGTGTCTTAAAATAACAATTGACTGTTGTTGTTGTTGTTACTTAATTACATAATACCATGAGTTATTTTATAGTTTTGGTGGAAAAAAAAAACAGTATTGTTCTAGAATGTAGAAAATAAATTACTAAACCTAACATTGAATTTGAAGGTGTGTACACTTGCAGTATACATACTCACACACACACATGTACATTTGTGCTCAAAAGTTTGCATTCCTTGAGACAATCTGCAATAATTTTTTTTTTAAAGAAAACATGAGTGAGAAGGCTGATTTCTTATAGGGCTCACGTTCATATGTAAGGCATAACAGAATGGCACAATCATCAAACCAAACATGACAAAACAAAATATGAAACAATCCCTGTCCAAAAGTTTGCATAACTTTTGTTCTTAATATCATGTCTTGCCCCCTTTAGCATCAATGATGGCATGCAGTCTTTTGTAATAAATGTGAATAAGGTTCTTAATTCTTTCAGGTGATATACCTGCCCATGCTTCTTGGCAAAATGCCTCCAGTTCCTGTAAATTTTTGGGTTGTCTTGCATGAGATCGCCCCAAAGTGGCTCAATGATATTGAGGTCAGGAGACTGAGATGACCACTCCATAACCTTCACCTTTGTCTGCTGTAGCCATCGGGGAGTCAACTCGACCTTGTGTCTTGGATCATTGTCATGTTGGAACATCTAAGAACATCCATGCGCAGCTTTCATGCTGTAAAATGCAAATTGTGTGCCAGTACTTTGTAATAACATGCTGCATTCATCTTCCCATTAATGTTGACTTCCCTGTTCCACTGGAGCTCACACAGCTCTAAAACATAAGAAATCCACCACCATGCTTTATAGTGGTGATGGTTTACTTTTCACCATAAACATAGAATTTATGGTTGTGGCTATAAAGTTAAATTTTTGTCTCAACACTCCAGACTCTGCTCCAGAAGCTGCGAGGTTTGTCTAGGTTCTGTCTGATGTACAGTAAGCAGGCCTTTTAGTGGCATGAATGCAGTAATGGCTTTCTCTTTTCTACTCGACCATGCAGGTCATTTGTGTTCAAGTACCTCCTTATTGTGCACCTTGAAACACCACCACTTTTTTTCCAGATCAGCCTGTATTTTTCTCGAAGTTATTAGTGGGTTTTTTTGTGTCCCAAATAATTATTCTAGCAGTAGTGGGTGAAATCTTTCTTGGTCTACCAGACCGTGGCTTAGTATCAACAGAAGTTCTTTTTATATCCTTTTCCTGCTTATTAAAGTTTAACTACCTTATTACACACATCCATTGGCAGTTCATTTGTCTTCCCTATGGTGCAGTATCCAGCCAAGTCAGTGCATCACCTCATGAGCTGAGAAACTCACTGACTATTTATGCACAGACACTAATTACAATTACAATTAATCACCAGTGTGGAAACTTACCTTTAATAGCCATTTAAACATGTGTGTGTCAAGCTGCGTGTTTATAATGTGGCCAAACATTCAAGAATAAACTTTAAAAAAAAAAAAAAGAAAAAGTAGACTTTTCATCAGGGTTGTTTGGGTGATTTCAGTTATCATTGGGTTTTAAAAAGGAGTCAAACTATGTGATGATTAATGACTTCAGTGACCTCTGGGTGTATATACTATGTGTGTGTATTGTGTTTGTATCTGGAGTGGGATTTTCAAGCACAGATATATAATTAACTAGTATTTGATTCTAAAAACATTTGGGAAAATACACTATAACATAGGTATTTATATCAGTCTAAAATGAAGGACTGTAACAGAATAAGCCCATAATGCTAAAATGTAAAATAATCCACAGACAATAATGCTTATATTACAATGACTTTTTTGTACACATTTAAAACCCACACCTTAGGATGCAAGCTGAGCATACACAGTCTTACCGAATAAAACTGAATGAAACATGGCAATAATAATAATAATAATAATAATAGTAGTATTGGGGATAATTGCTTCTGCTTTTTTTTTTCTTTTTAGACAAATTGATAGATTTTCCACACAAAAATCTAAGGCTTGTCAGGCATACACAAACACAACCATCACTAAATGCTTCTTATTATGATGTATCTGCATCATTAATCCTCAAATCATATTTTAATAAGTATGTTTTACATGGAATGGGGGTATTTTTTGGATGGTCTGAGTTTTGGTGGGTCTGAGTTCTTTAGAAGTATTCACATAGGGTGCAGATAAAGGAGGGAAAGCACTTGGTGCTCTTAAATGGACTGAAATAAAGTGAATGTGAAAACATTCACCATGTTCCAAGTAGTCACAGTTCAGTGACTCAGCATTTTTTGCCAACCCAATAGATGAGCCCCACAAGTAAGTGAGTGGGGTTAATTTTGTGGTCTACCTCATTTGTGCATTGTAAAAAATAAGGCTATTTTTTTTTTAAATTTTGTTTTGAAACAAATTGATATATGGTCCAGCATATTCATATATCCAATTAATACAGAGCAGAATTTGCGTACAGAAAAACTGACATGTTTATTTGCATCATATTTTCTATCATACTTACATACTAGTCTATCAAGTATATTCACTTCTACTCTACTTACTACTTGTACCTCCAATACATTAGACATTAGTAAATCCTGAGTACTGTCTCTGTGCTTGCAGTACAATCTTATACATTTATAAACCCTTTTGTACCTGACGTCACAATTCCTGTCCAAGTGCCAAAACCCACATTTAAAACCAGTCACAAAAGTGCTTTTTAGCAAGAAAAGAATTGCCTTTGAACCTCTGTGTTTTGTTCATGGCTAACATGAGCTACAACAGTAATTAGATTCTATTACAAGGCTGGATCGCAAATCCAACTCTAATCCTGAACAAGGGATTGTACATCCTACATAGTGCACTAGTTTTCCATTTAACGCTATTTGGGATTCAACTACTATAGAGCAGTTAGTTAGCTGAAATCTTGAAATGGCAGTATGAGTTAATGTTATCTGGACAGATGACAGGAAAACCATTAGCATTTTCCGGTTAAACAAAAATGTTTCAGTAGACACAAGCTTCTTCTAGTAGACACAAGCATGTTCGTATGTATATTTGTTTGAATATGGTCTATAGGAAGTGTTACCATGTAAGGAATCACGAAGCGCAATGAGGAGGTTGTTTTATGGGCATAGAGGGATGGGAAAGTTTACATCATTTTATAAAACTTTACAATCAGGCAATCCAATAGGTCCTCAGGTAATCTTTCTTTTATTTAATTATCAACTAAAATACATAGTAGTTTCATGTCAGTTAACGGTGATTCTGCCTTACACTGTTGTGACTTGCGTGTTTGCAAAAGCTATGATTTGTGCACACAGTACCATAAGAATATTTAAATACACAAACTACATATATGGTTATCAGCTCAGAAGTAAAAGCAAAGAGTTTTACCTGCATGTCTGTTCTTGTGGGTTGCATGTTTGCTGAATTCATATCTCAAGGCATTAAAATGATTGTGCCTGTCAGAATGAGGTTGCTACATTAGACAGAAAGTAAGAGTGAACATGGTGTTTTTTTTTTTTAAACATTTAGTGTAATGAATCAGTATACCACTGACGAATGTATTAGGATCCTTCTGACAGTTTTACCAAACTAGACTAAGAAATTTTACACACAGTAAATGCAAAATGAAGTTTTGTTTTTATATACGAGTTTAGCACTCCATAAATTTCCAGTTTAAAACACCAGCTCTAACCAGAAATAGTGCATCATGCACATTTACTTTGATTTCACACAAAATCTGAGGCTTGTCGGGCAAACACAGTTAACACTTAATACTCCTTTTCATGATGTAGCTACATCATTGACCCTCACATCATATTTTAATGACAATTTATAACATGGATTGAGGGTGTTTTCATACAAAGTCATGCTTTTGAGACCAATATTCACTTCGATTCATTGGTAACTGACTGTTCTTGCTGTCCTAACTAGTCTCATGCCTGCATGTGTCTTTGGCTCATTTTATTTAGCTACTTTGGGTATTATACATGGCTTCTGTTGCTCCTTTCAGGAGTTCATTTGAAGTATTTTCATATGGCGCAGAATGAGGAGGGAAAGCACTTGGTGCGGTTAAATTAACGGAAATGAAGTGAGTGTAAAAACATTGTGTGATCTCAGATCATTGACTCAGCATTTTTTGCCCTGAGACAGATGAACCCTATGAGTGAATGTTTCGGGTTCATTTTGTGGTCCACTTAATTTGTGCACTGTAAAATGTCCGCTCAATATTTCTTAAAATTTTTGTGGATAAAGAACTAAAATAAAGTTGCAGTGCATTTAAAAAAATATTGTGTATATTGTGTAAATGGTGTGAATTTTATGAAAAGGTATTTTTTTATAATTGAATTGAAAAGGTGAAACTCATATATTCTCCATTAATTACTTGTCACATGAAATATAATTACTTTTTTTCCTTTAATTTTTGATGATTATGCTTTAGAGGTAATAAAGATTGCATAATTAAAAAATAATTTAGGAATATTTAATTTTGTATATAAAATGTAAATTACTATTCACACAGTATAAATACTGTGTATCTCTTAGTTTCATTCAGTACACGCATGGGAAAGACTGTAGCCACAGAAGGTCATCCCTAAAAGCCTGGCTGTTTGCAGAGTTTGCGTAGTATGTTCATAGAAAGTGGACTAGAAGAGAAAATCGTAGGAAAAGCTCCACAAGCAACATGA
The DNA here is from genome assembly GCA_030014305.1 of Clarias laeviceps. Classification (NCBI taxonomy): domain Eukaryota; kingdom Metazoa; phylum Chordata; class Actinopteri; order Siluriformes; family Clariidae; genus Clarias; species Clarias laeviceps. The sequence continues at coordinate 6,842,435 of JAQMYJ010000020.1, forward strand.
CTGCAGCCTTAATAAGCTTGTCAAGCAAAGCTGATTTCCAGACCTTGGGAGAGTTTCACAAGAAGTAAATGAGGCTGGAGTCAGTGCATCAAGAGCCACCAAGTACAGACGTATTTACAAAATGGGAAACAACTGTTGCATTCCTACTATCAAGACACTCCTAGGCCTGAGACAAGGTCAGAAGCATCTTACCTGGGCTAAGGACAAAAAATAACTGGACGTTGATCAGTTAAAGTACAATTTGCAATTCTTTGGGAAATCAAGGTTCCAGAGTCTGGAGTTAGAGTGGAGAAGGGACATGATCGAAGTTGCTTAAAGTCTAGTGTGAAAGTTCCACACTTGATGATTTGGGATGCTATGTCATCTGCTGGTGTTATTCCATTAAGTGCAAAGCTGTGTACCAGGAGATGTTCGATTGCTTTTATGCTTCCATCTGATAACAGGTTTTGTGGAAATAACGATTTCCTTTTCAGGACTTGGCACCTCTCCACAGTGCCAAAACGAAAGGAAAGCGAGAAACACCTGACCTAACAATATGGATGAGCTGCAGACTTCTATCAAAGCAACCTGGTATTTAATAGCACCTCAGCAGTGCCACAGGCTGATCACCTCCATGCCATACTGCACTGATGCACTAATTCGTACTTTACAGGAGCCTTGACACAGTATTGAGTGCATAAATGATCATACTTTACGTTGGGCATTTCTTTTGAGATATTGGATTTTTGATTTTCGTGAGCTATAAGCCATAATCATTGAAACTAAAACAAAAGCCGGCTTGAAATATTTCACTTTACCTGTAATGAATCTAGAATATGTCACCTTTTGAATTCAAGTTGAATTGAATAAAAATGAACTTTTACACGATATTTTAATTTATTGAGAGGGACTGTATTTAGCTACAGATTTATGTAACCTAACAGAAATTAAAGCATCCTCAACAAATTTATCAGTGTAGGAAAGGAACATGACAAATAGAGGCACTGTGGCATTAGTAATATAGTAAGCTACGATCAACTTACATAGACATCATAAACAATAGCAATGTGCCAGTAACAGCAACAGTAGTTGTAATAATAGTAACTATGTATTACTGTTGTTGTGTGAATGTGACACATGTTTATACATATTTATTTATTTTTTATCTAATATTATTATATGCTTTTTTACTTTCCCACAACTCTCTAAATTACTTTCATTATAACATAATATAAAATTGGTTTGAATAAACCAGCTTAATATTTGATATGAATCTTTCCATGAAATAGCCTGAGAAGCTGATATGGCAATAAATCCTAATACAAACAAACATGTATATACAGTACATATGTATTTTATTTTATCTACTCCAGTCAGTCGTAATAGCTAAACAGTCAGTAGATCTGTGGCAAGAAGCATAATGGTTCATCACATCCATAGCCAAGTGAGGGTATAATGTACAGCTACGATTTTCAACGACTCTGTCCATAATTCTGTGGTGCACAGCTGTTACACTATGGTAAATAAGTTGTTAAGTAACAGGAAATGGTCTGAGATCACGTCGATGCTAAAATATCCAAAAAGTTTCCCTTCTTGTGTTGTGAACACCAGAAGCACTGAGGTCACTGGCAGCTAGTTCCTTTTCAAGTCCACTTTTAATAATAATTTTATGTGAAATCACCTTGAAAAAGACCAAGTGTGAAAACATGCTATGAGATTGTTTGAAATGCTAACTTTTTGTTTGGAACTAGTAGGATTTTAATTCATTTCTTACTTTCATTATGAATATAAATTTTTTTTAATATGAATTCATTTCTTATTTTGTGTAATGTGATTGATTAGGACTTTATTTCAAAATGCAAACAGTTTTTACTTTTTCTGTTTGTTCTACAAGGACAACTTAGATATGCTGCATGTACTGTATATGTATCTTTTTTTACACTTAATTTACAAAAAGAAATATTTTATCTTGGTCCTAAAATATTATTCTCGCTGTATATGGAGCCCAGCAATATAACACCAGTATAATAAACTTCTTCATACTGTGCAGTTTTTATGATGAGGAATTTCCTTTCAGAAATACGATAATCTAGTTTTTAAATTTTACACATAAAATGTTCACATTTTGGCTTTTTTGTTCCTTTGCAGAATGGAACAAAGAAATCATGGGATTTTATGCGAACTCATGACAGGTAAGTGTTCATTTTGAAGTCCTTTTACTGCACAGACTGAAGGATTCTATCTAATCTTAAAACACTTCTTTATTATGAACAAGTCTGTTTATTTTAGAGGACTTATCATCAAGGCTTTTGGCATCAGGAAATTAGGGTTTTGCTTTGATCTAGTAGCCTCTTTAACCATATTGTTTGATTTATAGAACTGTTGCTTTTACTGTTACAAATGTAAATCAAGGCTTTTTTATGCAACCAGTTTATTATAAAATAAGAGATAAGAAGCAGCAGTAGAGCCCTGGAATCTGTCACTTGAGTGCTAGAAGAGGAACTTAGCTGTTAAACTTTCAGGATAGAGTCATCCAGATGTAATAAAAAAAAACGTTCAGCAGTAAAACTGTGATCCTGGTTGCCATGAGAAAAAAAAAAGAGCCCACCCCACCTGGAGTGCACCCTGCAGTTGCCTATGAGCAACTGCACATACTAACCTCCCAGTGCTGCCAGATATTGTGGGGATTATTTATTTATCTATTTATTATAATTTTTTAAAGATGAGCTAAACTTCCCATGGACAGTATATCTGAGCTGACAGGCATTGTATTTTTATACCCAAAAGGTGAAGTGTTTTGTTTATTCAAGGAAATGAAGGGGGAGGCAGGATAAAGTGTAGGAGAAATATACTAATTATATATATATATATAACACTTTGTTTTTAAACATACTGATGGTCACAAAGCAGCTTTACAGATCTTCAGTAGTAAGTCAAGGATATGGAAAATGCCCCTAAGATTAAGTTAGTCAGAAGGGGAATGTGGTAGTCAGTGGCATTTAGTTAGTCATTTGCATGGACATGGATTAGTATCTTTGGTAAGTTGTAGTCAATAAAGATTGTAACTAAAAATACTATTCTTTCTGATTAACCGCATGTGCACCTAATTTGATGCCTATTGCACTTTTCAGTTTGGGTGTTTAGTGCATTGCTTTGCTGCACTCTTTGGTCTCGTGTTTAAATTTGTGTTGGTTGGTGTAAGTCGAGGATTTGCGAGAAAGACCCAGGGTGGAGGGGTGAAAGAGGGGATGCTGGAATTGAAAGGTAAAGCCATTAAGAGGAGCATCTGTTCAGGTCATTAGTGCCCCTGCTGCAGTCCTTTGTGGACACTCTGCTGGTCCTTGGAGGTAAGAAGGCTGGAGAATTGGTGTCAATTGTCCTTGAGCCTTAGGGGTGGGAGAGAGGGGAGATCTTCAGATGTTCTCGCTTATGTAAATGCAAGTGCACTAGATGGATGAGTTAGCTCTACCAATTTGAACACAGCTCAAACTGTCACTCTGCCTCATCTTTCTTCTCCTCTCCATTCATCTCATTCCACAAAAGTGAAAGAGTAGTAATGGAGGACAGATTTAACGATGTGTTAAATCTCCCGCGTGCCTCCATGGTAGCATTTCTCTCTCTTCTGCCAAGTGCAGCAGCGTGGTGTGGGATGTTGGGACATGTCAGGACGTGCCGGTGCACTGACCCAGCAGATGCACAGTCACTGCGGTTCAGCTGAGCCCAAGCTCTGTCAAGAGACAGAAGGAGGGAGTCGCGGGTGCTGGGAACAGCAGTTCTTCCTGTTAGAGAAGGGGCAGGAGGGTGAAGACGTGGTCAAGTGAGATAGAGGCTCTTAAATTGGAACCTGGCCTTCTTACTAAGGAGCACAGGCACAAATGATTCATGGCGTCTCCGGATAATGGGCTTTCCTTCCAGACTCTTTAATTGTGCATGTCTGCATGCATGTATCTGCTTGTTCTTGCGTAGCCTACATAATCCTAACTGTTTCTTCTGGTCTTCAGAGAGTACGTACTGTATTTAGGGGTGAAGTCTGCCTACGTAACTGCATGCTTTCTCAAAGTAGCCAGGCGGAATGGTAATATCCAATACTGATTTCACTCTGGGAAAATCAGGACAGAGCTTCCTGTTTCTATAGACACCCAACAGAGTGCACAGGAATCGGTCTCCACTGCCTTCAAAACAATTGCGCACACACATAACCCGGTCAGTCACGGCTCACCTAACTTCTCAACAACCTTCTCAAGGAGACAAGTGGCTCTTAGGCCCATCCTCAAGCAGCGGGAGGTCCTGGATGGGCAAAATAAATGGTGCCTGTGGGAGAGTAGTTGCTCTGGATGGATGGATGGATGGATGGATGGATGGCTTGACCTCTTGCTCCAGCGAGTGATTAGTTTGCTCTCAGTTCACCAACAAATGCCAGGTTGTCCCAGCATGCTTTGCTAGGTTTCCTTTGCTGAAATCCTATTATACTGAGATTCTTTAGATGCAAGTATTTATTCTCTTCTTCCTTAAGTTTAGCCTCTGTATAAGACCTAGAGTGAGGAAGCAGGACAATAGGCAGTGTGTTAATCCTTTGTGAATGTGTGAGCTTGATGGAGAAAGGTGTGCGCCCATGCACGCTGCCGTTTCTGGATAAATAATTGTAATCAATCAATGTGCTGCATGTATAATTATAAAGTTTTACCCCTTATAATACCTGAAAGATCTTCACTCACACTGGGCCTCTCTCCATGATCAAATGCTAATCCTAGATCCTTTCTACTAAAAAAGTTTCAGTCTTATTAGTAGAAAGGAGTAGCAGTATCAGTTTCTGTCGTGAGAGACATATTTAAAGACAGTTACTAGTTGCTTTTTATTAAACGAGGGTGAGTCAAAAATTATTCGGACTCCAGTTATGTTAAAACTTCTGTTGATCTTACCAGCACTTTCTGTTCAAGGCTATTGTCTCCCCAGTCACTTCTGTGCCGGTGTGAATGTGTTACATCACATTCACACCGGTGTGAATGAGTTCATTTGTAACTGCGATGCCACCAAAAATGGATGTCCCACTTGAGATTTGCATGGAAAGAAGAGCAGTGTGCAGTGATATGTTTTTTTCTGCAAGATGGGCACCGAATCAGCTTACGGAGGAGCATAAACAGAAGTTTTAGCATTAAGTATACTTGCTTCCCAGGTATATTGACAGCCGTCCAAGTATATTTACTGACCCTGTTTGGCAGATCAATGCCATCCGTGATCGAATAACTAGTAGCAGACAGTACATTGTTCTCGGAAAATCAAAATAAACAGGTTAAAGAGTAGTAGCATGATAGCGGTGTAATGTCCTGATGCGTACTGACGGTCGCATACTGATGGTTTCACACGGTGACCAGCTCTTCTTTTTAAAACCCAACAAGATTAATAAAACTCTCAAGCATCATGGATTTATGCAGCAACACAGCACTGGACCGATTAAAACAAACAAACAAAAAAAAATGGACGTCCTGCCTGACAGGGGAGGCTTCAGATATCGCACTGTGCATTTGGGTTAATATGTCATGTATAACCATCCTTACTTCCATATCCTTACTTTTAAAATAACAACAAAATATGGGAATGACATAAAAATGCAGAACTCACAAAATGCACATATTATTATTATTATTATTATTATTAATAATAATAATAATAATTGGTCACAAAAGCAAACTAAAACAACTATAAATGATTGAGATTATGAATCTTTTGAGCTTTTGCTTTTTTGCTTAGTTATGTGTGTATAGCTGGTTAAAATGAAATAAAATTTAATTTATCAAATTGCCTAGGTTGGGCTGAAAAAGAAAAAAAAGAATATGTCTAAGGATAACTCCTTATTGTACAATCCAGACCCCATATATATTTATTAAAACATGGTAATGCAAAAAATGGCTAAAATGCTCTGGTGTTTAAGGGCTACGTGCTCTGACAAACAGTTGCATCTTTCCATATATTTCTTATTTTTTTTACTTCGTCTTACATCACATATGGGTAGATAGAGAGGATGGTTAGTAGGTTGGATCTTTTAAATGGGAAATTTATAAAAAAAATATCAAATAATTAAAAATATTGTGTTAAAGGTTATATGTATTTATTGTTTGTTGTATGTAGTTGACCACTTTTGTCCGCTGTCTACCACTGCAAGAATATCTAAGATCTGTGGAAGACACTGGTTTGGATATCTGTAAACAAAATTTAGACTTTACGGAAAATGAAAGTTTCTTAAAGAGAATTGTTACTGGTAATGAGACATGGATTCATCACTATGAGCCTGAGAGTAAACGGCAGAGTATGGAACGGAACATCCTCAATCACGGACCAGGGCCAGTATTGGAATTTTATTAGGAAAAAGATTCAACAATCATGAGATGCTTATTGAAGAGCCGAAGCCTAAACTTTGGATTAAACACAGAAGACTGTATCAAAGGGCATCATGATCAATACACGTCAGCACACTTCTGCCCACACTGTTGACACTTTGCTAAATCTTTTTGAGGTGTTAAAGCATCCTCTCTATAGTCCTGATCTTGCTCCAACTGACTTTCTCCTGTTTGGTCCCCTGACAGCAGCCCTACCAGGGAAAAAGATTCACTTCTGTTGAAGAAGTGAAGACAGCGGTGCATTTGTGGCGGCTCAGCCTAAAACATTTTTAATGAGGGAATATGAAAGCTTCTTGACAGATGGACAAAGTGTATTGAAAAACAACTAGATTATTTTGAAAAATTTAATATTTGTCTTTTCTAAAATTTAACTAATTTTTGACTCAACCTCGTAGGTCATCACTTAAGACATGTAATAAGCAGTGCTCTGTTTATTTTTCCTCTCCCACCTACCTTCTACCTCTCTGTCTCTGTTCAGTGTCTCTGTGCTGATCTTCAATACCACCTCTCATTGCTTCATCCTGGTCAAGCAGTTCCGCCCAGGTAAAGTAAAAAAAAAAAAACTCACAAATATCACCTCAGAGGTTAATCAACTGAAGACATGCTGCTGTTACTCATATGTTTAATGTGTTTAAGTGTTTTCATTCATAGACAGATCAGTATTGATTGTAACCCTCAGTGTGAAATGTCAGACAAAGGTCACAGTAATAAAGCCGTCTGTGAAAGATGACTTCTACTTTTGGATGCAGAAGGGGAGACTCTAGTCACACTTCCTCCTTTTAAAAGAGGCACAATCATGAGCAGAGACTCATTTCAGGGCTTCTGCTGAAAGTCTACAGTACCACACCTACCACATCTGCATTTGTGGCATACAACGTTTTCTCCTTTAAAGCCTGAATAGAATTATTTTTTTCTTTGTCTTGTTTTAAGAGTTACAGTAGCTCGTGAAGTATTCTCACCTTTCCTAAACGTAAAAATATTTATATATATTTCTTTTAACTGAGATAGATTTTTGAGAAAGGATTTGTTTGAAATGTCAAAAATAGTTGCATGTAAAGTTCTTCATGCATGTTGGCAGTTTTTGAAGGTTGCCATGGAGCTTACATTTTTTTTTTTTTTTGCCCTTCCAGGAAATGAAATGATACAGACTCAAGTCATTTAATTAAACCTCACATCTTTATCCACCATGCTGGGTTTGTTAATAAGCATGCTAGAGGTCAGATCATAAGGAGCCACCCCGCAGCATCAGTTATCTTTTTATAACTGTTTGTAGAAGGCGGTGCTATGCATCTACATTAGGCTAATTAGCCTGGGGAATAATTAAGTCATGCTTTATATTTTCTGTTTCACAAAATAAAGCAAAAATTACATGGAGATGTAGTTCTGCATGATAACGAAATATGTGAATCCACTGCGGTATGCCCCATGTACTCGAGAGTTCACAGTGCTCTCTGTCCTGTATGAAAGGTCTTTGTAAACAATAGTTCTCTCGTAATGGAATATTTTCAAGCCCCAAACGGTCACGCGAGTGAAGAGTTTGGGCCATGGCCCCGCTCTGTGCCGCTCTGCTATTGTTCGTCACGCACTAGCCAAGGACGGCGCCCTTCTTCTTAGAATGGAAGGAAGGTCTTGCATTGAATGGGACTTCTCCTTTTCCCCTTCTTTCTCCTCATGTTTTGAACAATCCATCGAGAGGAGGCTGGCCTGCTGTGTGAGGTCATGGTGCTGGGACCTGTGTTTGCTCCAGCTGCAAGAGTCTACCTGTGATAGGATGTGGAATATGTTAAAGATGCAGTCATATGGGATTAAATATCCGACTTCAGCAAAAGGATTCATCACTTTTTTTTTTTTGTCTTTCTATTTGTTGTAAAAATGTTGCAGTCATTCAGTCCTTTTAAACTGTCTAGTTATAAGCTTGACTATGCCTCAGGTCTTCCCATTGCTGTACATTCTTTCCTTTATCGGTTTACCTGTCGATATGCACGTGACCATGTTGTGTGCTCGCTCTGCAGCTGTGTACATGTGTGAGTGGGAGAGAATGAAACCTGCACACACTATGCCAGAAGGAGAGCAGGGAGGTGCGGACCATGCCGCGGCTGCTCCAAAGGAGGAGCAGGAGGGAAGCGAGGAGGCCAGCCGTCCTCAGCAGCCCCCAGCTTCAGCAGGGGTGACGTATGAGCTCTGTGCTGGCATCGTAGACAAGCCACATCTCTCCCTGGAGGAGATTGCCTGCCAGGAAGTGCTGGAGGAATGTGGTTATGAAGTTCCTGTCTCCAAGCTAAGGAGGATCACATCATACAGGTGCAGGCAAACACACTCTAGCATCTGTTTACGTTTTACTTAAACATAGTCATGCATTTATGTAAATGCTTAAGTCTGAAGCAACACTAAGAAGGCCTTTACAGGTCAAACTCTGTAGCAATGAGTAGCAGATTAATATTATTTTTAAATGGGTACCAGGTGGTAATTTGGATTTCTTTGCTTCGCTCTTTACAGAACAAAGAGCTCACCATCTTTTTGTTGCCTATGGGGTTCATATGTTTAAGTTTGACACATTTTCAGATCAAAGTTCATTTAAATGATCTTGATGTGCACCGGCACCAGAAATCGCTTTTTTTTTTTTTTTTCTTCTAATACATAATAATTTAAATCAGCTTTTTTGCAAGGAACATTTTGTTTGCATTTGGTTTAAGCAATGATTAACACAAGCCAAAAAACAAAGTTTGCAAAACTGGCAGAAGTAAAATAAATGTTTAGACAGACCTACTCATAGACAAAATTGGGCTGGTCATTACAGCCCACTATTATTGTTTCTCTTTTAAAATAATAGTGAATTAATTAAAGTGAAATAACAACTACATACAAAGCTAGAACAAAGGCATTATCATAAAACTTATCTACTGGAGCTAATGTCATGCTGTTATAGAAATCTAACAACAGAACCAGAACCTTCTGACCAATCAGTAGGGATGGGAATCACCAGTCACAACCAGATACGATATTATCACGATACTTACCGATGATACTATAAATATCCAGATTATTTATACACGGTGTTTAACATTTAACTTATTTAAACAAAAAGCTAAATTTTTACTGAGCAGCCCATATCTCTTTCATCTAGCATCATTAATATTTCTAAACAAACTTTTGCTCCTATCACACAGGATGTCAGTGTGTGAATAATTCAGAGTGTACCCCTTGTAGGATTATAAAGAAACAGTGATGTTTTACGACTTCAAATGCCTCCTAAGTCTCGAGCATGCGGGTGTGTCCCCAGCTTCGAACGTGGATACGCGTGTCTTTCGAGATTAATTAGTGCACATGGTGTTTTGAGACTGGTGTAAGCATGTGTAATGAGTGGATTTGGGAGAAATTCTCGCAGAGTTTGGAGAAAAAGGTCAAGTTACTTTTATGTAACTTTTAATGTAACGTCATAAAATGCATTTGTTTTGCACCACTCAGAAGCTCATGCACTTGATACAGATACGGTAATGTCCAATGTCATTGGTCATGATCAAGCACACATCCATTTAGATGCTTGTCTGTGATTAAAGATCTAACACACCTTATCATCATAGAAAACCTTTTTTTTTGTGATCCATTGTGTTCACTGATTTGACCAAAACATTTGCATCAAATAAACATAACGGATGTCTTCGGCTTAATGTGAAGCTATAATAAGTGGATTGGTGGAGCTGAAGTAACTCGACACTTAATAGTGTTCAAAGAACTCAGTTCTTTGTGTTTGATGTTCCACTCACCCAGTAATCTTTCAGTATTAACACTACACAGAGCCATTATGTGAACCAATCTAGGTGAAGGAAGTACTAACACTGTCTAGAGCAGCAGGAAGCGACGTTTTTCTTATCAGTCTTGGATGAGGAGACCGCCATAAACCCTTAGTCTCGTGTGTGTACGCAAGAGAGAAGGAGCGCACACACCTGCTTATTGCCTCTGATGATTACCCTCACTCACCCAGGTCTAATCCAGTGTGTCATTACATGGAGTCACAAACACTCCCTCAGACCAACATGCTATCATAAACACTCTAGCACAGATGACACACACACACACACACACACACACACACAGAGGCTCAACACCTGCTGTTTGGGCCATCGTGAGCACCTGCAGGCCTGATGAAACACCTGCCATGTGTATTCAGGGGCAGTTCATTATAGATTATATGATGCTATATCAGACTATGTCCATAGTTAGGTATTGGAATGCTTTGTGAAGGTGCAACCTGTAGTGTTAAGACATGAACACCCAATTCTCTTTCATAAGATAATCAGTATTACTGATTACAGTGGTATACATCTATAAGATTGAAATGAAGACAAAATGTAACAAAAAAAGTAAACGTACTGATCTGTTTTTGTTGTAATGTTTTGCATCAAGCAATATATTTAAAGGTACACACACATGTATAGCCTTTCATAAATTCATAAATCATTATTCATTTCCTTCCATTTAGCATAACAAATCTGATCCTCTAGATGAATTTCTTAACACCGTCTGCACAACAGCTGCCAGTCTAAAGGTCTTTAACACCACAGACTCATGACTGAAATCAGCAGGTCCAGGTGCCCTGTGGCTTATTTTTACTAAATATTGACTGCACCCTCAAAATTCACTACAAGTTTATTGTGATGCTATGTAGAGACCATAAAGATGGCTGTGGATGTTCATCATCACTGAACAGTTAATAACATTGGTTTGATGGAACAGAATTTAAGTTTTAGCCTAAATGTATTCAGTAATGATACGCATAATCTTAAGTTGCTCATAGGTTCCTATTTACACAGTTGCAGTTTTTGACAATATACACTACAAGTCAAATGTTTGGACACAAGTTTTGAATTATTTCCTACATTCTAGAACAATACTGGATCTTTACAAAATGATGTAATAACAACATCAGTCAGTTATTTCAAGACATGAAAGTCAGCTATTCTGGAACAGTTCTTGCAAGAACAGTATTGTCAAGTGCATTTGCAAAACCCATCAAGCACCATGATAAAACTGGATCTGATGAAGACCATCTTAAGAAAGCAAGACGAAAACATACTTTTGGTGCAGAGAAGTTAATTTAGAGTTACCGGCCTCAGAAATCACCAATAAACAGCACCTCAGATAAGCATTATTATGAAAGCTTTACAGATCATAATTAGCAGACACATCTCACAGTCACAATATCAACTGTTCAAAGGAGATTATTGCGTATTTTGGACATTTTCACCATTGTTTTACAATGTAGAAAGAAATAAAAATCAGAAAAGACTTCCAAACTTTTGCTTGTTACTGAATAACATAACAATCATAACACTAAATCCACCTGCTTAATAATGTGTACATCCTGCCAGAGCAGGCTTGCCCACACTGCCTAGCAGCAGATCCTTTATGTTCTTTAGGTTATCAGACTTGTTTGTGCAGCATAATCCACAGATGCTCGATCAGATTGAGATCTTGTGAATTTGGAGACCATGGCAATACCTTGAGCTTTTTGTCATATTTCTCAAACCATTCCTGAACAGTTTTTGCAGTGTGGCAGGACGCGCTGTCCTGCTGAAAGAGGACACTGCTATTAGTGAATATAATCAAAATGAAGGGGTTTACTTGGCCTGCAGCAATCTTTAGGTATGTGCTTTGTGTCAATGTAAGATTAATATGAATGCCAGGACCCAAAGTGTCTCAACAGAACATTGCCCATAGAATCACACTGCCTCTGCCGGCTTATCTTATTCCCATCATTCATCCTGGTGCCATCTCTTCTCTAGGTAAACCAGGCCATTCCATGGTTGCATGGTCCAGTTCTGATGATCATTTGCCTATTGTTGGACAGGAGTCAGCATGGGCACTCTGGCTGGCCTAAACTATGCCACCCCATATGCAGTATGCATATGGGGTATGTTCTGCCCCCTTTCTAGTATAGCCAGAGTTAACTTTTTTGAGCATGGTGTGCTACAGTAGCTCTTCTATCATATCGGACCAGACGGGCTAGGCTTTGCTCCACACACCCATCAGTCAGCCTTGGACGCCCATCACCCTGCTGCTGGTTCACCAGTTATTCATACTTGGACTTGGTAGGAACTATCCATGCCATACCAGGAGCACTGCATGAGGCCTCTATTTTTGGAGATGCTCTGACCCAGTCATTTAGCCATCACAGTTTGGCCCTTGTTAAAGTCTCTCAGTCTCTTGTTATGTTTGGCCATTTTTTTCTACTTTAACACAACAAATATGTCTGTTCAATTGCTTTCTAAACACCCTTAATTGATGCCACTGTAACTGTAAGAATCTTATTGTAATCTTAGTGTACAATTATATAATAGTAATTTATGTATATAGACATACTAATAGACATACTATCTGTTGTTGCCCAGATGAGGTTGGGTTCTCTTTCGAGTCTAGTTGCCCCCAAGGTTTTTCTCATGTAGCCCTAACTCGTTTGTGTGTATTTTGGCCTCCTCACTCAGTTTTGAAGTTATATCTGCCTTTTTTCTACTTTCAGCAGAAAAAAAATGATATACCAGTAAACTGTCAATTATCAACAGAATATTATGACATGACAGGATTATGGGCACCCAAGGCTCATCCATGCCCGTGGAGACCAAAGGCTAGCCCTTTCTAACTGATACCACAGAAAAGGTAATGCAGCACAACTCGCTCAAAAAAGGTCTATGCTAGCTATGATAGAAGGGCATCAGATCACCCAGTGCACCACAGCCTGCCATGTATAGGGCCCAGCAGGAAAGAGCTTGAGGGTGCTGACCCATCCTCCAAACTCCCCAGATCCCAATCCGATTGAGCACCCATGGGAAGCACTGAGCAAACAAGTCTGTGGAGGCCCACAAGCCACAGCACCCAAAGGATTCACTCTCAATCTCCTGGTGGCAGAAACCCCAGCAAACCCCCAGAGGTATATCGAGGAAAATATTATATTTATATAAAACTTATTAAATATTTTGTATAATGTTTTGCGTTGTTATATTTGTAATATCTAATTAACCACTCTAAAAATTCTTGTTCATGCCATCTACACCATGCTCCATAGCTTCTTATACTATTTGGAGCCCGGCACATCTTAAACTATAAGATAAATTAAACCGACACTGCGGTAAAAATATTTTATGAAGATTATCTAAATATTTAAAGATATGATCACATTTCCAAATATATAGTGATTCTATTCGAGTCAAAAGTTTTTACATGCTGAATTTTCCAACAACACAACAAATTAAGCCCACATTAACATTTAATCATTCATCTTCTATACCACTTATCCTGTGTACAGGGCCATGGGGGCCTGGAGCCTATCCCAGGAGACTGAGGGCACGAGGTGAGGTACACAGTGCCAATCCATTGCAGGCGCGCACACACACACACACACACACACACATACACACACACACACACACATACACACACAATTGAACAAGATGACCAGACAAATAGGCTAAGAATAAAAAAAAAAAAATCATCAAAATTGGTAACTTTTTCAATGCCCTGAATCATCATGACAGACCATGGGGTCCCTGGATCCTACTTGAGAACCAGTGCTTTATACTATTGCACACACTTATTAATTGTTCCGCCAGAATAACACTTAACAGCTGTGTTTTTGACTAATGCTATTATTATTCAAATATGTTTTATGGAGTTCGGTAGACACCTTTATCCAGAGAGACTTCCTTTCACCCATCAGTACTGGGATTTCATCTCTTGACCTTCCAATAAAGAGACTTTATTGTCATTGTAGTGGTGCAGCGAAATTTGTTCGGTAGCTCTCAGAGACCAGCAACAATAAGGAAAGTGTAAGAATAAAAGATAATTGCTCCACAATGTGTGTGTATATATATATATATATATATATATATATATATACATACAATCAGCTGTCAGGGTACCAATAATTTTGGAGTTGACAGTGTTTGTATTTTTGCAGTGGTAAAATGGTTTTCAAATTTAAACCAAATTCAATGGCAATGCAGCACAACTCACCAAAAGTCAATGCTGGCCATAATAGAAAGGTACCAGAACACCCAGTTCACCTCAGCCTTGCCAAAGCAGGCAAAAAGCCCAATGCCGCCGACCCGGCATGCAGATTCAATCTCAATCTGACTGAGCACCTATGGAAAACATAGTACTTTCAGAAAGCCTGGCACACGATCCATGGAAACCTGCAGCATTTGTGTTTAGTATCTGTTTTGTCTTGTTTTGTGTCGTCTTCCTTTCTTGTTAGGTGGGTGTCACCATAACCCCTATACCCCCATGTAACAGTACCCAATATGTGCTTCTAAACAGTACCATCTACACAGCAAGCTTATGGGGCTTCATACGTGCAGGCTCTTACAAACCCATCAGTTTGGAAAGGGCTTCACTTCTGTGATATTTGTTTGGAAACTTATCTTTAAAATATCTTCCACTATTAGCAAAATAGTTAGATTCCATTACATGGATGTTTAGCAAGGCGGATTTGTGTAGTGGATTCTCTCTCATGTGCAGTCTCTGGATTGGCCACTCTGAGCAACCCTAAAACAAGCTGTGAAATTCCACTGGAACATTAATAAATTCAGTGTTGTATTTTGCAACCTCAACCCACACACTCTGGTTAGATTAAACTTGGATGAGAAGGTGTGTTCCTTGTGTCAAAGTCTTTATTGTTTTCTAAACATGTTATGTCAGATGCAATTAGGATACGATTCCAGGAAGAGGAAGGAAGCTAAGGAAGTGTTTTTCCAGTCCCAGCAATTCTCAGATACCTTCTGGGCTCCATTGTAAATACCCTATGGGAGGTCTCCATAGTGAAGTCTCCTTGACATAGTCTCAAGTGAAGCAACACTTCAGGCACACGCCTGCTTATCACCATCTGTGGTTCTAAGTGTCTTTGAACGCCTGAAGGACTGACGGGTCGATCCATCAATCCATAAAAAACCCATATACTCTAATAATCTTGTGGTCCAGAAGCAACCCTGGTTTGTTGCAGTTTTGCCGAGATTCGAATGAGATATGAACATTTCTGTTGTGTTGGGTGGAGCTTCAGGGATGTTTTCACCTCAATAAAAGAGATTCAAAACCACTCCAGGTCTTCTTTAAGAGATCGAATAGTAACTTGAATGCCAGTCATAATAGGTTTTCTAAAGGGTCTATGAGAGTATTCGTCTACAGTACAAGTTAAAGGTTTGGCCACAATAAATTCTAGAAAAATACTGGACATTTCAAAACTATGAAATAACACATATGGCATTAGTTAATTAAGTAACAGCAACAGTCAGCTGTTCTGGAATAGTTCTTGCAGGAACAGTATTGTCAAATGCATTTGCAAATGCTATCAAGCACCATGATGAAGCTTAATGAAGACCATCCCAGGAAAGCAAGTTACAGCACCTCAGATTAGAGACACTATGAAGGCTTTACAGATCATAAGTAGCATATACAACTTATTATGGACCATTCAAAGGAGATTATTGCATATTTTGGATGTGTTCGGCCCCATGGAACTCGCCGTTCAGCCGCCGTTTTTTTTAAGTTATCGATCACTCATCACTCATCAAAATTTCTGTAAAACTTTTTTTTGCCCAACAGGTCAGGTGTAGGAGTTACGGGAGCCAAGCAGACCATGTTCTATGCTGAAGTGTCGGACGAGAACCGGGTCGGTGAGGGTGGTGGACAACCTCAAGAAGGCGAGCTGATTGAAGTGATCAAAGTTCCCCTGCACGAGGCCATGACTTTTGCGTACGATGAGAGAATCCCGAAAACCATGGGCGTCATTTTCAGCTTCATGTGGTTTCATAGCAACATGGCACCTAAGTATAAGATCTCCACTAATGTGTAACGAATGACAGCTACACTTTCTTCCAACCTTCTGAATCACCCTGTATGTAACTTCGTATAACTTTGTGTTCCTAATGAATTGAATACTGTATGTGTATTTGCTTTTCTCATGTCTTACTCTAATTTTTGTCCTCTATCTTTCTTTGCCTCAAACTAATATTAGACATAATTTCTTCTTGGAAGTAAATGAGTTATAGAACACAATAATAGCAATTGTGATTTTGTTTCATTAAATTATATGCTTTTAATGAGTCAGTTATTTTATTAATTTATTCATTTTTAATTCTAATTGCTCTTTAGAAATCTCATCATGAGTGGTAAAACAAATACAAGTTTAAAAATGAGGTTAGAAGAGGAACTTGTTCGTATCACCTAGGAGTTTGGGGAGAAGAGACAGATGTGTGTTACTTGATTTATGCGCTATAAAGCATAGCTAACAGGCAGCTACCAACTTTGTCTCTTAATTGTGCAAAGACTAGCCAAGCATTTGCAGACACCTCAGGTCTAACATAAATTATGACATATTCAGGGTTAGACACAATGCTCTTTTAGCAATCCTTAACATCAAACTGGGATGTCTTTAAAGAGACCTCATTTTTAAATTGAAAAATAATAGTCTTTTTCCCCATTTGGGGCCTGCTCATGTTAATAAAAGCACAAAAACATCAGTGTACATAATTTGAATAATCCCATGTTTTTTGTAATCGCATTTTCATCATTTTTTTCAACTGATGCTGACCTGGTATGTGGTTTCCTGCTGTTTCTAAATAGCTTTTTAGAAGCCATTTGATTATAAGAATCACTATTGGTAATTCAGTGTTCAATGTTTGAACAGTAAATTTGTAAGATGTAAGACTTGTAAGTTTCCTAAACTTAAATAAATAGCAAAATGTCAAAAAATAATTACTATTGGAACACCTTAATAAATTTAATAACAATATAGACAGAGTAATTAAGATTGATTAGCACTAATATTATGATCTCTAGATGATGTTCTTTTCCCCCTAGAATTAGAAAGCTACTCTGGTATTATTATTCTTAAAAGCAGGAGACGGGTGAGCTCACCCAGGAAATACTTCATATCCAAAATATTGTATAAATTAAAACTAGTATTTAAGGTAATAATGAAACATTCTGAACAGAGGACACACTTTATTATGACATCATAAATGTCTCTTCAATCATGAAAACTAACATTGTGACTGTCATTTTCTTTCTGCTTCAAGTCCATGTAGTGTTTATTGTATTTTGCACATGCTGCATCTAAGGTTTTACCTGATCTTGTTGAGTTTTATTTTTCTGGGTAATATTTATACTATGCTATGCCTATTTGGTACATTTTCCGGGATAAAGGTCATAAGCCATTCAATACTGCAATGATCTATTTGACTGTTCTCAGCTATTCTAGATTTTCAGTTAGAGGACGTAATAACTACTTCAACTACTGGATGGGTGTGAATTATTTGCTTTGTATCTAGACAGTCAGTGTTTTGTTGTTTGTGTGCGAGCAAATACAAGTAAGCCATGTGAAGTGTGACTCTAATTATAAAATACATTCCTTTATTTAAAGCTATGCTATATGTAAGATTTTGTCAGGGTTTTGTATTTTTAAGAAGCTGACTTTTACTTCAATAACTTTACTTTTTGACTAAATTTCTTTTTGCATTTAAAACTATTCCAATGAACACAATGAAAACATCAAATTACAAGGGTGAGTCAAAAGTTATTTGCACTTCCCTGTAAAATTTATCATAATAATTTTTTAAAAAGACAAATTTTTTTTCTAAATAATCTCCTTGCATTTTGTCCATCTGTCAACGAGTGTATGTATTCCCTCATTAAATAAATATTTTAGGTTAAGTGGTGAGCCACAAATGCGTCGGAAGTGAATCCTCATAGAAATTCTGATGGAGCAAGAGTGGGACTATAGGGAGGATGCTTTAACACCGTTACACAAAGTTTTTGCAGAGTGTCGACACTAAGTTTTGGCTTTAGCTCCACGATAAGCATCTCACTGTGACGAGCACTGTTTTTTGCTAAATCTTTTTTTCTGATAATGTTTCAATACTCCTCCCTAAGAATCCCAGAAAACTTGTAAGCATCAATTTTCCAGCTGATGGATAACTTTTGAACTTGGTTGGTGATTGAGGATGTTTCCGTTCCATACTCAGCCGTTTACTCTCAGGCTTGTAGTCTCGTCACCAGTAATGATTTTCTTTAAGAAACTTTCACCTTCCTTAGAGTATCAGTCCGAATCTTGTTTGCAGATATCCAAGCACTGATGTTCTTCCGTGAGTTGAGCATCTATTACATCCATTTTTGCTTGCAAAATAACCTGATGCAACACATTCACGTCTGCACAGCAAGCTTGAACAGAAAGCACTGATAAGACAGTGTGGCCCAGAGAAGTTTTAACATAACTGGAGTGTGGATAATGTTTGACTCACCTTCATATATTGATGTCTAGTATATCTTTTAATGAAGCTTCAGGATGGTACTGTTTGACTGTATTAACGCTGATAGTTTTAGCATTATTACCTGAATATTATATGCTACAGAAACACTGAATGCATGTGAATGAAAAGCTCAAGTTGTGTGCTGGAAAGCATAGTTCATGTCTTTTTAAGCCTCTGATCCTATCCTGTTTCTATGTGATTGTTTATTGTCTCCTACATGCTTTTACTTGGAAAAAAATACAATCAAGTCCTATGGATATTGTACAGCAGTGCTTCTTTCTACTTAATTTTAATGTCATTGTTAAAGTGTTTATATGAAAATTGTATTTAATTCTTTGTGTGCTGAATTTTTTTTATTAAATATACTCTATGCATTTGAATTATGTATTGTATTGTGATGTCTTGCATGTGCTTCATGTGCATATTAATCTGGATTGAGTGTACATAAATAAAGATGAATCTACATACTGAGTTACTGAATTTTAACCTCTGTGTGCATTTACTCTAAAGACCTGTAATGCATAATTGCACATAATATGAATGTATGATTCCCTATTTTATATTTAATTTAGTAACACATCACCCAGAAATTTCTAAATGTTTGCTTGTGGTTTACTACTCGGAAATGATGACAATGTGAAAGTGAAGATTTGCTGACATCTGACTTGCGCCTCTGTACTATGTTGTCTTAATTTAGACAGGCCAATTTGTCAGGTCCCCATCCTCTTGCATAGTGGGGCTTAGAGGAAGCTCGGTGTTGCAGAACGCTCTCTGTAGGACCTATGAGAGAGGCCGAGTCGTCAAGGTGATGTTTGTGTTCAGCCCTTTTCTATTAGGCGCAGTGGTAATCATTAGACTGTGTTACTGATGGATGTCCAGAGCAAAGGATTGTGGGGGTGGGACAGGTGGTTGTGGAGAAGGGACACAAATAATAGCTTCGAGTAACTAAGTACAAGTACCACGGCTTTGCTATAGCAACAGTACGGCACAAAACAAGTCACACAATGAGTGTTCATGAGGGAGGGCAAAGAAACACTTAACCATATCTCCTGTGCCTGCTTGATTTATTTCCCACTTTGCTAAGTGTCCTTGGTCTTTGAATTTCACTGTTTATTTACTATGTATACATAACATTTGTCAAAGCCATTTAGTCATTGTTTGTTTAGAAATTTGACTTTCATTAAGTTGCTTAAAGTAAACATCTCTGATTAGCTTAATTGGCTTTTAATGTTTAGTGAAAGAAACCTAATACCTGTATATAAACCTTCCCCTTACTTGACTAGCTTGGTTCTTTTTAATAAACGAAGCTTGTGCATCACGGTCACATTTATCATGTGACTGTGACCATACCTAACTTTTCTCTCTCTCTCTCTCTCTCTCTCCAACTCTGTTTAGCTACACATGGCGCTCCTGAGCTCGCAGTGATCCAGATCCCCTCTGACCTCTCATTCTCATTCTGCTGCCCTGCTTCTGGTTGGAGATCTCTTCGCTTGGATGCGTGCAGATGGTCTTCGACTCGGCTGATTTAGGCAGTCGTGCTCTGATGACTTGAGACTGCAGTTGCTCAATAGTTCAGGCCTGAAATTCCTGTGAACAGTTTTGTACCTGAGCCTCTAATAACAAATGCGGACTCTATATTAACTTAAACATTTCTCCTGTCATACTTGAACGTCCAGCTTCCTAACACACAGTATGACTGCAGATCTGATATCACTCAAGTGAGGTTAGGTTCCCTGTTGAGTCTGGTTTCTCGTAAGATTTCTTCCCATTGCCATCTCAGGGAGTTTTTCCTTGCCACCGTCACCCTCGGCTTGCCCATCAGGGATAATCCGATCATAATGATTTATACATATTTTCTCACACTTTTCAAACTCATTTCCCACATTTGCTGTTTGATTCTGTAAAGTTTGTTAATGACAATGACCATTGTTAAAAATAAATAAATAAAACTGAATTGAAATTAATTTTCTACCACACTGGCATCTGACCAATAGATTAATATTTTGTTTAGCTTTGAGAACCTGAAATTACCTGGATTTACTCAGAGTTAATAAGAGATTCTAATGTCTTTGATGGCTGCTTGGCATTTCAGCTTTCTACCTCTGTTTTTGCACAGGTTACAGTATGTCGGAAAACCCTGACGGATCATCGCCGACCATCAGTCCTGCCCTGGTAATGCCCACAACTCTACTGATGATCAACAGGCACACATTTCATCTGGGTCTTACTGACTGAAAAACTTTAAGTATCTAGATGAGTGAATCAATCCATTTGTTAGAAAACTTCAGAATTAATTTACCTTCGATGCTGACAGCCACATATGGAGTGGTTGTGCTTTATTATTTTTTTTCCCCCCTTTGTTTAAAGTAGAATACATGTCAGTGGATACTTTGTATCTTTGGATACTTTGGATTATTTGTATACCAAAGAAAGGCTGGCAGTGCTTCATTTAGAAAGGCTTAATTGATTTTCAGATAAGTGACTGGTACACCATAGCACCATTAAGATGACTTACTTCATGTTTGCTAGCTTTGTTAAGAACTGCTGAATCAATGAGTTTCTTGATACGTCAGCTGCCTGCTTAGTTGTCAGTATGAATATAGCTCTCCTCCAGATGAATCTGGGCATATTATTTGAAACCTATAATACTCTTGCTGATGGATGGGTAAATAATGCCAGCATAGATCCAGATGCTAATAGAAAGAAGCTCATAATTGTAAGCTAAGATTGTGTGAAGGTGAGATCTAGTCACAGAGAGGCGGGGCAAGCTTTTTCCAGAGAAACTCGATGCTGACGGGGATGTTGGGGCATGCTGCCAGAAATGAATTCTTGTAGCCTGCATAATACCACCCAAGTGTCAAGGGACCACTCTAACTGCTTATTATTTTCTCATATTATAGATAGAGAATTGCTTATCAGCTGCCAAGCTCTTCTGAGCTTTTAACTGATATAAAACTGATATAAAACTTTAGCTTAGTCATCATTTATGGCTTTAACTACTTTACCTCATTTGCCTTTTCTTGGCTATATCCTACCATGCATAGCCACTCCCTGTAAGCTAACTCTGCTTGCATGCCAAATTCTTGTGGTGAAGTCTTTCAGACTGACTAATACATGGATGCTCACTGAAAGATGCATTTCTTACAGTTATCACAGCAGGCGAAGAGGGAAGTTTCCTTTCAAGAGATTGATCTTTTTTCTGTCCTGACTTATAAACACCTACTGCATTCTGCAAAAAAAAAAAATTCCAAACCCCAAATAATGCTGCGTGAAGGACTTGTTGCCAGGGAACAAGATGGCAGCAGGTCGTAACACACCCCCTCACAATGTTCAAAAAGATGCACATCTTCCTGGTTACATCTTTGTCAGTAAAGGCATATGCTAACCTCCAGCAACCTTCTTCTCCAGGGCAAATGTTTTAGTCTCAGCCTAGTGGCCAAATACAGGCAAAAATCCAGGAGCAGGGTTTAAAATGGTCCACCAAAGACATATGATGCCAAAAGATGTAAACCTGATCTTACCACCATGTCTTCCATACTCTCACGCTTTCTCTTTCACCTTTTCAATTATTTGAAGGGGCGATTAAGTTAAACTGGGGCTTTTCAAAAACATTCATACCCCTTAAACTTTTCCACATTTTGTCACATTACAACAGCAAACCTAAATGTATTTCATTGACATTTTTTTATGTGATAAACCAACACAGAAGTGGCACATATTTGTGAAGGGGACGGAAAACAATAAATGTTTTTCAATTTTTTTTTTACAAATAAATATCTGAAAAGTGTGGCGTGCATTTGTATTTAGCACCCTTGAGTCAATACTGTGTAGAAGCACCTTTCGTTGCAATTACAGCTGCAAGTCTTTTAGGATATGTCTCTACCAGCTTTGCACATAAAGAGAGTGCAAAATAGCTCAAGCTCTGTCAGACTGGATGAAGGGCATCCAAAAGCAATTTTTAAGTCATGCCACAGACTCTCAATTGGATTTAGGTCTGGACTTTCACTGGGCCATTCTAACACATGAATATGCTTTCATCTAAACCATTCAATTGTAGCTCTAGTTGTATGTTTAGGGTCATTGTCCCACTGGAAGTTAAAACTCCATCCCCAGTCTCAAGTCTTTTGCAGACTCTAACAGGTTTTTTTCAAGGATTATCCTGTATTTGGCTCCATCAATCTTCCCATCAACTGTGACCAGCTTCCCTGTCTCTGCTGAAGAAAAGCATCCCGACAACATGTTTCACGGTGGAGATGGTGTGTTAGGATATTGTAAGATACTATGATTACATGTCAGTCAAGAAGGCACTTGTACAATCTGCAAATGTTAATTTTGGTCTCATCTGACCAGAGCACCTTCTTCCGCATGTTTGCTGTCCCCCCCACATGGCTTTTCCAGGGCTGATAGTGGAAAAAATTCCTGAGCCTGAACTTTTTTTCCTTGCCCCCGAGGTGAGTAGGGGTGGGGGTACTATGTATGCGACGCACTTTTAACACATAACTTGTTGGCCCCTGGGCCCAAATATAT
>JAQMYJ010000020.1:6865731-6890446 GCA_030014305.1 Clarias laeviceps
ACAACACTGTCACAAAACCAGCCAATCACAGACTTCCACACACTACTTCTGATTGGCTGTTCCTTCTCTATCAGCTGCCAATATCGACCGCTTAACGGAAGCGCTGTAAATAAAGTTTATATTCCGCGAACCTGATTTTTATTTATTTTTTTTTTCCGCAGCCACAGTACGCCAGAAATCCGGCGTGGTGCCGGAACGCTATCACCCCTGCTTTTCGTAAACTTCTTATGTTTTTTTTCACCAGTGATTTCTTCTTGCCACTCTTCCATAAAGGGCAGGTTTGTGGAGTGCACGACTAACCTGAGGATAGATTCTCCCACCTGAGCTGCGGATCACTGCAGCTTCCCCAGAGTTGGGCCTCTCGGCTGCTTCTCTGATTAATGCTTTCCTTGCCTGGCCTGTCGGTTTAGGTAGGTCTGCAGCTGTGCCAGACTCTTTCCATTTTCAGATGATGGATTGAACAGTGCTCTGTGAGATGTTCAAAACTTGGGATCTCCATAACTTTATCCCTGACCTGTCTGGTGTGGTCCTTGGGCTTCATGATGCTGGATGTTCACTAACGTTCTCTAACAACCCTCTGAGGGCTTCACACAACAGCTGTACTTATATTGAGATTAAATTGCACACAGGGGAACTCTATTTACTAAGTAGTTGACTTCTGAAGGCAATTGGTTCCACTGGATTTTAGTTAGGGGTATCAGAGTAAAGGGGCTAAATAAAAATGCACACCACACTTTTCAGATTTTTATTTGAATTTTATTTTTTTTTATCATTTTGTCACTTTTATCATTATCCTTCCACTTCACAATTGTGTGCCACTTTGTGTTGGTCTATGACATAAAATCTCAATAAAATACATTTACGTTTGTGGTTGTAACATGATGTAAAATGTGGAAAAGTTCAGGGGGTATGAATACTTTTGCAGGGCACAGTATCTAAATGGTTGCAACATTGTCATTAGGTCACAGCACTCAGGCTTGGCCCATTTCGAGCTCACTGAGCCATACAAAGACTATACCTTGTAAGATACTATGATTACACGTCAGTCAAGAAGGCACTTGTACAATCTGGAGGCTGAAATCCAGGGGAACAAGAAGTCTATTTTGCATGTGCCTGCTTAACTTAAATGAATGTATTGTGTATTATGTAACAAATTACAATACTACAAATAAACATGTAAATTAAAATATGATAATGAAATAGACATGTGCCATACACTACTTACATGGCCTGGAGCACAAATTCTACCAGGGGTTGCTGAGGAGCTTTATGTGTAACCTGACACATGGACCACTTACAGCTCGGCCATTGTGCACCAGCGTGAGAGGCCATCTGTGTGGCTGGCTACGGGCGGCCGCCCCCTTTCTCCCGGCACTCCCAGGTGTGACCGACCCTTTGAAGTGCACTGAGCATTGTGCCCACCACTGGAGTTGTGACCCGCAGACAAAAAGAGGGAGGACACCTAATATGATTCCACCACACTGTCCATCTGTATGCAAATGAGAGCATGGTGCCTACATGGGGACGGAGGAACCTGAGCCAACTGCCCACTCGCTGTCCTGCAAGCCTTTCTCGTTGGAAACAAGGATCTGTATAAGTGGTTGGTCAAGTGGATGCTCCACTAATCATGGTCAGATGGTGAATATAAGCTATGATGTGATCTGTGGGCAGGTTATTTTTATACAGTATAAGGATCCTTTACTTTTGTATCATAGCACACCATGCTATGCATAGTTACGTTAAGTGATTCCCTCTATTTAGTCCAACTCAAAGAAAAGTATTTAAATTATAAGTAATACTCTGTTGTAAAATACTAAAAGCCTGTGATTTAGAGTGGGATAAAGAACATGCTATGAGATGTATGAGAACATAGGCTTCTCTCTGCTTATCTACAGATATTTATGAGGATTCACAAACCACTCTTCATACCGTAAGTGCCAAACATCTCCAAAGGGGCCACCTCTCTCTTTTAGTCTTAGTTTTAGCATTACGGCCCGAAAGTCCTGGCACTTCTCTAGCGTTGCTCATGTGCCCTTATACCCTTTGACTTACTGAACTCTCTCTGAACCACAAGACGGATGTCAAGCTTGGAATGGGTTAGGATAAAAACAAGCAAAGCAGACAGGAGAGCCACCATCATGGTTTTGTAGTAGGATATCCTGGATGAGTGCATGGGATTGCTGTGGGGCAGCCAAAACATGTGCAGTTTCATATACATGGCTCAGAAGAGTGAACGCCATGAGTGGCTGGAGTGTGATGTCATTCACAGGACGGATATCCTCTCTTACTAAAATTAGCAGTGTTCTGTGTGTGACGGTCAAAGTATCATCTTAAAGCTTTGTCAAGTGTAGATATTATGACTGGGCCTTATCATATTTGGCTGTGGTTCTTATGATTTCTCAAGAAGAGTAGATGTAGAGGTAGATGTACAATAGGTTGCTTCTACTAACTATAGTAGAAGTATCTTTACATAAAATACAGAATGATGGGAAAATAAATATAAATAAAATTTTACGATTTTTAAATTTTATTGAGCTACCTCAATCTACAAGCAAATTACATTTGCAAACAGGGAATTCCAAGAGTAAAATGTACATGTATCCAAATACCTCAATCTAAACTATCAGGCAAAATTAACAGGAACAATATTACCTAAAAAGCTAAATAAGAAGTAAACAAAAATTTTAACAGATGCCTAAAGAGAAATGGTCAAAGATTTGGCAAAAATAGGAGCACAAAATGAAAAACCCAGGCAAAGAATACAAGCTGAACAATAATTTTATCAGCCAAAAGCTCCCTGCATATTCTCTGAGCTTTGCATGACAAACATCTTTGATACCCGTAATGTCCACATAACAAATTAATCCCTGTTGCCAACACTATAAAGAGTCATGGAGAATCCGGAGCAGTATTCTATGAACACTGGGTCGCAAGGCATGGCATGGACTCGCCTTGAATGACATGCCTGTCCATGGCAGAGCACTCAGCACAAGATCATACAATCACACACTTTTTCACACCTAGGGGCAAAACCTATAACTAACTGGTCATGTTACCATAAAACTGCGAAGCCCTCCATTGTGAAGTCATTTCTATACTTAAAAGGCTCTGAATATTAGAAAGCGCTGCCACTGGAGACTCTCTCCAAAAAAAAAAAAAAAATTTTTTTGAGCATCTGTGAGCATCTCCTCACAGAAAAACTTCATCATATGAATGACTGTGTACATTTTTTAAATAAATTTATTAATTTTTGCAGTCTTCAACATATTACTCCCTGGTAAGAGCAGGTTGTTACTATTGAACTTAATAAAACTTGCAGCTCAATCTACTCTTAGAGCAGAGCGACTGTAGAAAATTTATAATATAATACCTGACGAATTAGAATCAAGTAGAGTAAATGTCATATTAAAACTATGCTAACTTTTTGCACATGGTTGTATGAAACGAATTTTATTAATCCATCATGTTATCACAGAATGAAATAATCAAAATTGTAAAACTACATGCAGTATTGTGTATTAGTTTACAGAAATGACTTGCAGAAATGCAGAATAAGTTAGCAAAAATACACTAGAAGAAAAAGACTAGATAGTTTACTATGAACTTTCATAAAGTAAAAATTAAAGAATATTTCTCTTCTGGTGAAGTTTGACTTCTCTTCTGCTGCATCCAAATTCTTGGCTAGGCTTGTCTAAACTCTGGAATGACCCTTCCCTGGCCCTAGAGTCAAGGTTGATTGGGTCCATTGTAAAAGCTCTAATTGTAAAGATTATTGTGTGGAGCGTTCTGCACCTGCTCCTGTGGAGAGAAAACGAGAGGGAAAGGCCAGGAGTGTGTCAGTGTACTGGTGTTGCCCCGGTTTTTACCCTGGACAACTTAACCTGCTTCAGCTCTCGAGGCACTCCACCAGCTCAGCTGTGCTGAGGAATACCCAAACAACATGTCCAAACCTATTCATATGATTCTCAAATCTCAGTGTATCTGCTGTCATTTTTTTCTCTCAAGACATGAAACTGTAAATGTACTTTTACTTTCTTGTGTCTAATCGTTATTGTATACTTATTATTCTTGAATAAGCGTGAAAGTAAAAGGGTTACAGTTAATTTCTGGGACTGGCCAAATGCCAGTAATGATTTAGTCCTGTTATCTAGAATACTTTAATTTAATGTCCAGGGCAGCACGGTTGACTTTGTACGTGTTCCTCAGTCCCCAGTGCACAGCACATGCCTACTTTGGACTAGGATAAATCTGTTGTGATCTTTAGGGCAGGAGGAAGCCATGTTTCCGCAGAGATAAGGACGCAGAGGCAAAGATGAGGGTGTGAGCAGCCAGAGCTCAGTTAGGTTTCGGATGCCCTCATGTTCTGCTTCACTACAAATATGTACATTTAGAGTGTAGGCTGGAATGGATAGACATACATGTAATCTATCATTGTACACATTTTATTAAACAGTTCAGGGTTGAATTTAGGGTGGAAAACCAAATGAAAACATCTTGACTGACGCTTCAGAATTCAGCAGATGCCTTCCTGTCATAAAAGGAATCCACAATTAAGACTGGTTGTGTACCACAGGTGGAACATGAAAAGTTAGATTCTTCATAAGTGGGGTCACATACTCGAAATTAAATTGTGCACACGTTTGTTAATCTTGGTAAACAACCGTTTACCTTTTGTTCCAACTATAAAGCCTAGGAAAGTGCTGTTCATTCTGGGCCAGTAATGTTAAAGCTTGTGAGCAATTGGTGCAAACCTATTAGGCTTAAACAGGCCTAATGCTTAATCATGACATATCGTATGAAGCAAACAATGGGCCAAAATTAAATAAAAAATGTCCAGGGCAGATAAGACAAAGATAGATGTAAAGAAGTGTCATAGTAAAACGTGCTACACCTTCTGGAAGCACTGCTGAATCGTTAATATTTCAGTCACACTGGCAGTGTGTGAAATGCCCCAGGCTTTATGCCAAGGAACCAAACAGGATTTGTCAAGTCCTCAGGTTTGGAAAGAAACACAAAGCTAAAATCAAGCAGAAACAACATTATTAATGCCACTGTGACCTGCCTTTGTGCACACTGTAGCGTTACTGATATTGTCATGTTGATGGATTTGCAAGTAAAGATTCAAAATTGCTGTTGTAGCTTATAAGCATTTTTCCCTGTTTTACTTTCATTTCTGCAGGCTTTGCCTCATACACTGAGTCATTTAGCCTTAAATCATACTGATTGATGACTGTTGTCTTCTGCTCCTGGGGGGGTCTATTGCCAGTAAATCAGAGCTAAGCTGTTGGTGTGACAGCTTTCACAGGGACGTACAGCACATACTGTACAGAAAAGTCTCACCAAGTTCATGTAAATCCCCAAAATATCCCTGAGCATCAGAGAATGATTATGGAAGCCACCGCAATCATTTTTCAACCATGAAAAAAGAGTGACAAACAATTATGACCATTTGTATTTGATTATAATGGTTTGTCTGGGTGAAGACAGAACGCCAGACAGAAACTTATAATGCTGGACTCATGTAATGACAGTGTCTGTAAAACCGGAGGGCAGGATTTATTGGTGTAACTTTGTTTTGAGATATGTTGGAAACAAGAATGATGGCTAGATAATAAAAAAAATAATAATAAATTAAACACTTGCAGGAAACAGGTAACACACTGCCAAAGTGGTTGAGATTTACTTACATAGTTACTATCAAAATACACTATAAACATTTTGTAATGCAGAATTGAACTGACTTCACAAGCATGAAACCTAGAATATATATATTTCATTTTGGGTGCATGATTATAGTATCCTACAATATGTACCATGTTTTATGTGGTATTTTATTTTTAGTATTTAGTAGCTAAGTTTAAAGGAGGTTAGCCCTGAGGATCTCGGATGGTGCGACAGAGAAATGTTCGTTATAGCCAGAAGAACTTGTGCTCAGGATGTGGCATCCTCACGACGCCATGGTCGTATGTGGCCAGGAGCCGAGCAATACTGGCTGTGCTCTCTGAGTTGGATGGAGGAATTACTGTCTCTCTCCATCACTCACAGTGATAGTAACCAATTGTAGGTGCCTTTGAGCTCATACTGTATATACAGAACAGGCAAACTGTGCTTTCCTGTGAGCTAATATGTGACACAGCATGAGCAGAGGTCCGCACCAGTTCACCTTTAGAGTAATTATCCAATCGGGCAATCATGTGACAGCAAACAAATGTCTAAAATCATGCAGATACAAGCCAGGATCATCGGTTAATGCTCACATGAAACATCGGAATGGGGAAAAGTTTCTCATCTCTGTGATTTTAATGATGGCATGGTTGTTGGTGCCAGATGGTCTAGTCTAAGTATTTCAAAAACTGAGGGTTGTGTGCAGGCCGAAAATGTTGATGGGAGAGATCAGAGAGAAATTACCAAGATGGTTTGACCAATATGAAGTCTATTGTAACTCAAATAAGCACTCTTTACAACCTTGGTTTGCATAAAAGCATCTTAGAACAAGCAAGACATTAAAACCTTGAGGTGGCGAGCAACAACAGAGACCATGTTGTATTCCAGTTCTGTCAGCTAAAAACAAAAATACAAAATCACTGAAACTGGACTGAAAAAGATAAGATGATTTTATTTTAATCATTGTGGGCCCAGTTTCAATGATTTAGAATGTGGTCTTCTGCTGTTGTAGCTCATCCACCTTAAGGCCTGATGCTTTGTCCCTGACAAGATGTTTTTCTGCTCATCACCATTATATAGAGTAATTATTTGAGTTGACTGTATCCTTCCTTCTCTGGTGGTAATCCCCTACCAAGGCATTTCCTCCCGTAGAACTGTTGCACTCAATTTCATGTAAGAAAACACCAGGACATCAGCTGTATCTGGAATACTCTGGAATATCAAATTCAAATTGCTGGCCTTATTTGAAATACAACTTACATAACTCCAATTTTAAACTCATCTCCTTCCCACTCTACTTCTGCCATTTCCTCCCACCTTTCAAATGTGGAAAAAGTAGGTTTACACAGTAAACCTGTGACCTACTGTAAAACATACTGCACCAGATTGCACATTGTTTTGGACAGAATTTTACCACAAGCTTTTTACAAGATTTTCAAAACCCTACAAAAAATGTTACCTGTCATCTCCAGGATGAATTATACCTATAGCAAGATGGCACATACACCAGCTGGGGTTTTAAAGTGTCAGGGGATATACGCATGAATAAATCTGCATCATTGGGAAGCCTTATTATATCACTATTAATTTCCTGAGAGCTTGGTTTACAGTAGAGACAATCACAGAGCCATCGCTATGGAAACCAGACTCCCCTTCAGCAAATATAGTGGTGCCATACAACAGTGAGTGTAGCAGATAATATATACAAGGCAACAGATCCTAGGAATTACTTAATGTGCTGTTGTGCAAGGTGATATTTTAGGCCTTGTGCTTTTTGCACATGCTGCAAAGTTTCTAATCAGCACCTTTTTAACAAGATTGTTGGGGCTGGCATTATGTTCACCAGTCTTGGTCGACGTCAGCAATGTGTGTGGGGTGCTAAAGTGGGTCAAGGCGATGATTAGGGATGAAAAGGAATGCCCCAGTTGCCTATATGTTTGTTTGTGAGGCCTCCAACTGAAAGCATGAAATATGGATGACGAGAGGCATCTACTTTACCTTCCCTGAGAGCTACCTCCCCCACTATGCCCACCTCTGTCTCTGACCACCTCTCCCCCACTTTCTCTTACTACATGCACCAAGAACTCCTACCTCTTTTAACCCCGCTTTCCAACTGTCATAAGGCTGGACGTAGGCTGCCCTGACAGCATCCAAAATTTTAAACTTAAGTGAGGCTGTTGCCTGCTTTAGCCTTGAGCTTATTTATTCCATGTCTAGCAGAGGGAGATAAGCCAGATTACCTCCATTTGTCCATAATGTAAACACGCACAATACTTCTGTCTCACTCACAAACAGCATTTACAGATTTACTGCTGGAAAGATCACATTCCTTAAAACTGATCCAGTTGAATTCCTTTGAAATGAACTGCTGGTGGTGATGAACATCAGTGCAAAGTCTCAAAGCAGAACATAATTGTGATATCTGGTGATTCATCAGATATAAATGACAAATGATATACAGTATAAACAGACAAATAAACAAACAAACATGCCACTAGACCAATCTGTCACTATCACCACTCTCCTAATTCACCGGCTAGATATTATTTAGGTTGTAGATTTTTATCAGGCTGACAAAAGCACAGCAGTGTGTATGGTACTGGTATAGGTGTATGCAAAAAAGCAGCACTGTCTGGATTTAAAGAGCATGGTATTATTTTTGGATTCAGAGTGGTCCACCAACCGAATGCAAAAAAATGACAATGAGGAACAAGTAAAAGATAACACGGATTATGCATGGAAAAACATGATCTAGCATTTGGAACAATGATCATACATTTGATTCAATCATACTAGCACCATACACACTAACATGGTGTTCTTAAGATGTTGGCATCTTGGTGGTGGGTCTTCAAACTGTTGCCACAAAGCTTGAAACACACCACTGTCTAGAAAGTCTCTTTAGTCTCTAGCATTAAGATTTCCCTTCACTGGAACTATAATAGGCTCAAACCTGTTTCATCATGACCAGTATACTCCATGCACAAAGCAAGCTCCATGAAGACATGGTTTGACAAAATTGGCATGGAAGAACTAGAATATCCTACACAAAGCCCTGACCCTATTAAACACCTCCTCACCACACATGAGTGCCTGACCTCACTAATGCTCTTGGGGCTGGATGAGCTCGAAATCCCTCAGCCATGCTCAAAATCTAGTGGAAAGCCTTCCCAAAAGATTAGAGGTTATTATTGCACCAAAGGGGAATAAAACTGACATGCGATGTTCAACGAGCACATACAGTGTGATGTTTGTATGCGTACACTGATCAGCCATAAAATTAACATGAAAACCACCTGGGTTTTGGGCTCCCCTTGTGCTAGGGTGTGGCTCCGTTTGGCCTCTGCGGCTATGCGGTGGTGTCTGGCACCAGGACGTTGTCAGCAGATACTTTGGGTGTTGTGGGTTCCAGGGTGGGGCGTATGTGGATTGGACTTGGTTTGTCTGGTGCATGCCATGAGTGCTCAATTGGATTGGGATCTGGGGAAGATGGAAGACAGGTTGGTGGCCTTAAGCTTTATGCCTGCTGGGCCACGTGCGCGGTGGGCTGTGGTGCACTGGGTGTTCTGGTGCCTTTATGCTGCATTGGCTTAACAGTAAAATCCAACCAGATGGGCTGGTGATGGGTGCCCATGATCCTGTCACCAGTTTACTCTTTTTTAGTTGATAATCAGTGTTAAAGTGTTAATGTTTTGTAGTGTTAATATTATGGCCAGTCAGTGTATACTTCTGGGCATGTAGTATACCAGGTTTACCATCCAACTAATGAAATGCGTACAACAATAATTGGGCGAGAAGGCCTGGCTCACAATCACCGTTCCAGTTCATCCCAAAGGTGCTTGATGGGTTTGAGGTCAGGGGCTGTGTCTGGGCCAGTCAATTTCTTCCACATCAAAATCACTAAACCATATCTTTATAGTCTTTGCTTTGTGCACTGGGGCACAGTTATGTTGGAATAAAAGTTGGCCACAAAGTTGGAAGCATAGCATTGTCCAAGATGTCTTGGTATGCTGAAGCATTAAGATTGCCCTTTACTGGGGACACTGAATTCAATAATTTAACAGATTTGGTAAAATAATTTTGTCCAGTTCAGTGCTAGTGGGGTTACAGTGGGTTCTTCACACAGATAGACAAGGTTGGTGAGAAGAAATGGGGAGAAGATTGTGTATGTAAAATAGAAGTAACTGACCAAGTATTTGTTTTCCCTCAAAAAAAAAAAAAAAAAACACCTATGCGATACGTTTATCTGATAAAACTACACCTATATGAAATTTAGTATAGCTTAATTGTATGTGTGCTTAATAAATGCAGTTTAATGGAAATGCAGAACATGGTTGTGAAGGTAAACCTTGACACGGCTCCTCTCGGCACTCTTCAGTCCTGGTGTTGTGGAAAAGGTCTGCGTGTCCGAAAGAGGGCGACCTCAGCTGCGTCACTCCAGCCACTCACGCGTCTAACGGAAAATTAAAGATATTACAGCACTTGCGGTCTCTTGTTGATTTGAAGAAAACGAAACGGAATTTAAAAAAACACAGCGACTGAACATTTTTATATACAGTTGAAGAGCGTCTCTCTCTCTCTCTCTCTCTTACCCTTTAGGAATTTTCCCTTCCGGCTGTTTACCTCTGGTTAGTCTCTTGTTTACGTTTTCGTGTTTGTTGATATACTAAATTAATAATGCAGTCTGAGGGGAAAAAACAAGTTAATGTAGAAAATAATTTACAGAATTTAGCGTGGTTTCGCTTAACGGGACGTACTGTTAACATAAAATGCGTGTAAGTGTGTGAGTGTATTTGCTAATACTGTAATTGTGAAACCTCTGTGGTGGCACGGGCAGCTTTTTTCTTTCTTTTTTTTCTCCTTTCCAATATTCCCAGAGCCCCGCCCCTCACCATGTGGTTGGCTTAGAAACGACGTTCAGGCCAACGTAAGCACGCTGATTGGTGAGTGGTTTATTCGGCTGCCAATCAGCCGAGGCGGCCCCAGGCGTGCAGTAGCTGGGAAACATGATCATTTGCCGTGGAGTGATCTGACGGAGGGTGTGTGTGAGTGAGTGTGTATGAGTGAGTGAGAGAGAAGGAGTGTGTGTGTTTGCTGTAGCTGGAGCTGGAACTGGAGCTGTCGCCGCACTAAACAGCACGCTTGCGAATTTTTGCATGTCAGGAGCGGATGAGGATTGTGTCGCCGGTCATCGGCCGCTGCCCGTCTCCCGTCTCTCTGCGCTTGTGCGTAATTAATCAGCGGCATGTGGAATTGCGCGAGGATAACCAGCTGGCTTTGCGTCGCGTGCCTGCTGTTAACGACGTGGACCAAGGTGAGAAGCAATGGGGTTCTGATGCGGTTCTGGATCGATTCGAGCGCAAAGTTGAAATCCTGAATTTGATCGATGATTGAATTACGCACTCGCCCTTGTGATCATGCGATTTTTGATTCGTCAGGTTGTGAAATTGCAAGCTTTTTAACTCCCGGCGGCGTTTTTGTGTGTGTGTTTGTTCCTGTCATGACTGTATGCCACAAAACATCGATTCCAAGCCATAACCAGCTTGCTAAGTGATTTGAAAAAAGAAAACGAGCCATTTGCAACCGGTCGTGCTGTTTTAATGCTATAATCTAAAAATAATAATCATAAAATATAACTGCAAACGATTGCATTTGTCTCTGAAAGGCCTTTTTCCCTGTTTAATGGATGTATTCCTTTCTCTGATGTTATTTTTAGGTGTCCCGGGCTTCGGGCTATTTCGAGCTGCAGCTGATGAGCGTGGAGAATGTAAACGGCGAGCTGTGGGACGGAGAATGCTGCGACGGCGCGCGCAACTCGCGGGACCAGCGGTGCACGCGCGACGAGTGCGACACCTACTTTAAAGTGTGCTTAAAGGAGTACCAGAGCGAGCTGACCACCACCGGACAGTGCAACTTCGGCAGCGGATCTACCGGCGTCCTGGGTGGAAATATATTCTCTTTTAAAAGCGCTAAAGGCAACAAAATCAGCGACGCCGGGAAGATCGTCATCCCGTTCCAGTTTGCGTGGCCGGTGAGTGCGCGCCTCTCTTCACATCATACCTTAATATAATTTAATTAATTAATTAATTTATTTATTTATTTTATGCGAGATTGGACATGCTGATGCAGATGCATTTGCAGGTGATGCAAAAAAAAAAAAAAAAAAGCTCTGCGGGGTTTTAGCCGGTGTGGTCTCTGCTTCAGACCAGGACTGTGTATGCATGCGCGCGCGCGCGTGTGTGTGAATAGAATTTCTAAGGTGAATGCATGCCAACCTGAGATCTATGGTGTGTGTGTGTGGGTGCGCCCTAGGGGTGCGTGTGTCTTATGATTTCCCCATCATTCTGCAGCATCACACACACACACCTGGTAGGCAGTAGGCAGGCTACACGTGAGCGTTTCTCCTTTTCCCTACATCCACTCACCACGCACAAACTGATGCTGATCCATTACTCGGGACTGAAGTAGGTGCTCGTGGACATCTCGGGTATCAGATCAGATGAGAAAGGTATCACACCTTGAGAGGACCAAAAAAAAAAAAAAAAAACCCAACAACAAACACACTGTGTAGTATACGCTGTCTACTCTGGCGACATGCCCGGACTTTCAGCTCTCGGTGACCATGCTGACTTTCATCTTTCATTGCTCTATTTACTCAAACATCTTGCCTTTGATACAGCTGGTCCAACTCAACCCCCATCCTCAAGCTAAACGTCTAAGTTAATGTGTAACTAACTATCAAACCGCTTTATGCGGGTTTTTTTATCACACTCAACTTGCTTTGTGTACTTTCCCAAACTTGTGTTGTGTTTTAGTGAGTTTCCCACGCAGCTCCGTCCCAGACAACCTCATCACTATATATATATATATATATATATGTATATGTAGTGCTTGTTCGTTTGGGTAAAATGGATATTTTTATATAACCAAACAGCTCCAGTCTTTCCATGCCACGGTTCATGACTTCATTTCCAGCTAATCCCTAACAACCCTAAATTGAATGAGATCTCCGGTTCCGCCGCATCCGGAAACTCAATTGATGTGTGTCCGGTGTAACTGCATCCCCCGCCTGTATTGTAAGAGATATTGAAGCACTTCGATCAAGCTTGGATAGTGACCGCACCACCTGTTGGAGGAGAGAGAATTTGTTCCCACTATTTGTATTTGTGCTTTGCTTTTCCTTGGGGTTCGACTGTGAGGAGTGTTCAGTGGTTGAGTGCATTCCCAATAACTGGCTTGTTCCTTTAATGGATGGCTATGTTTGTAAGGGGATACTGTAACCGATACACGTAACCTTAGAGGTGTGAAGCAGTGTGAATTTATGAGTGTGCTTTGTATTCATCCTGACTCCGGGACTTGGTTGTTGTTTGGATAAAATCCTCTTGCTGATCGCGTCTTAGACACGATTGATGATTTGTATTGGAATCGGACAGCAAGCAAGAGTTGTCATCTCAAGATCTGACGAGAGGTAACTTTATGATCGGGCACAACAGCTCCAGTCGCCCGCACTACCACGTATCAGGGCTAAAACAGCAGCATCGGCTAGACCTGATTGGGAGCTTGCTGGGGCGGTTGCTAGGAGACAGCTACACGGGCCTTCAGTAAACAATTATGTGCGGCCCTTGGTGCTCCCTTCCCCCTAAACTGGGCATTCAGTATAGCCACTTGTTCAGGCCTCACCTGGGAAAGAAGGGCTCGAGCCGTACTACTGATTGCACTATTGACCATGCAATTAGCCAGTCACAGCTGGCTACATGTTCAGTCAACAAAAAGCGATAATTATCCATTTAAAGCAGGTGGCTCCTGAGGGAAGTTGTTTAGAGGTTGTGTGTCCGGTAAGTTTTAGAAAATGCTCATTTGCCTGTAGGAATACTTTTTTTTACCTAATTAAAATATGCTCTCACGTACAGGAATGTTTGATAATGGATAATAAAAGCTTAATGCGTAAAGCACAGTTCTGTGTGAACCTGAAAGACTTTTAAATTAATGCAGACTAAATTGATAAATCAGGAAATGAAGAACACTTTCACAGATTATTATAAACCTAAACAACATTTTTAAATAATTTATTCAGGCAGTACAGCACATATCTAAAAACAAACAGAAAAGTTTTAGCGTTTCATTGACTCCTCAATTGTGCATGATTTTGCCATATTGATGGAGAGAAAAAGAATAATCTTTACTGACCGCTTATGGAGACCAACTGTAGTCGTCCAACATCAAAAGGAATCTCTTACTTGATTTAAGGTGCTCCTTTTCTGCTCTTACTTCTCTCTCTCTCTCTCTCTCTCTCTTTGCCCTGAACAAAACAGGTTTTTGTTCTGCTACCTCAATAAACATTTTCTTTCTCGTGACCACAGGCTCCGGCGCTTTTGTGTCGTTTTATGAAAATGGAGGGAACGACATTAACGGTAGCATTTTCTTTGCCCCTTT
This sequence comes from Clarias laeviceps, assembly GCA_030014305.1. Lineage (NCBI taxonomy): Eukaryota > Metazoa > Chordata > Actinopteri > Siluriformes > Clariidae > Clarias > Clarias laeviceps. The sequence goes on from JAQMYJ010000020.1 coordinate 6,879,829, forward strand.
ATGGGCAAGAAAGAGAGATTTGTAGGAGCTGAAAGATCAGGTGAATTAGTAGGCGGTGCACTTTTACTCAAAAGCCTCCAAGGTTTAGCTCATTTTACCTGACGTTTAGGGGAGATTTCCTGGCCTCTGAGGCCTCTGAAGCCTGTTCATCTTTAACTATTAATATTAAAGACACATGTGTTCCTTTAGTCTGGTCTCTAGCTGAAACACTCCTAAAGCAGTAAAGTGAGAGAAAGAAAAAGAATGTTTGACCGTTTCGGAAGAGCACAGGCCAGCCACCTCCCACTCCACCGCTCCTACATGCTGTGTGCTATAAAACAAAAAATACGCTCCTTTTAGAGACAGTCTTTGGCAGAATGCTTTCCAAGTCCTTCGATCGATTATGTGTCGTCTTGGTTAAATTAGGCAGCAGTATTTTGTTGTTAGGAGGGAAAAATCCAGCATAAAGAGATTGCTATGAGGTCGTGGTGTTTGAAGAAATGACAGCTAGGAATTTAGTTCCTCCACTGGCCATGTGCACCAGTATGGAGATGCATTCATGTTTATAGTTACAGCATTTTTAGACGCTCTTATTTAAGAAGTACTTACAGAAGTACGTTTTTAGTCTTGAACAAACAAAAAAAAAAAAACATCCAAATTTGAACTCCTTTCTCTTCTCAAGAGTAGAACCTTCTTGGGCATTGTTCAGAAGTGCTTGTCTTGCATTAAATGCTTTGATTGCTCCAGAAGCCTATGCTACCATTAATTAAAGACTTGTGGTGAGGAAATGTGGCGATCAGTAAACCTTTGTGGCTAGACTGAAGGTGGAGCTGAGGACTGACCACAGTGCAACAGTTGTTTTTAAACTCTGATGCTCCTCTAGTTGTTGTCAGGAAGCTCCATAGTATGCTTCTTCAGCTCTTTTCAATCAAAGACCTCTTAGAAACAGGAAGTTTTTCCTACTCCTGCTTACAATGCAGTATTTCCAAGATCTTGCTTGAATGTTCTCGTATTAACTCTGCTCCATTGCTTGCTTTCCGCTTATTAACACGCTCAGGGCGTCTGTTTTGTTTACCCGCTAACACAAAGGGTCCGCGTGCGCCTGTGAACGTGCACGACTAATGCATGCGTGTGACTCTTCCTGTGGGATACAAACCCTGAGCAGGTGCGCTGCTGTAATTAAAGTGCATTAGTGCACGGCCAGTTTTTAATTCCCACTTGACCCCTGAACCTGCTGGAAATGATAATGATGATAACGGAGCTTTGGTTGGCGTCAGGGCGGCTGTAACCAGGCTTCTCAAAGCTACCGTAACTAGGCCACTCGTTTTTCAGACTCGGTAGACTGGCACATGGCAAGAAGAAATAAGAAAAATGTCGCCATGGGAGACCAGAATTTGATGGTGGTGGTGTTTCAGGGCTCTTTCGAGTTACAGGAATGAGGTTAATGAGTAAAACGGCAGCTGGAGTTGGTCGTCTGAATCAAGAACATAAGCTAATCATCAGTTACGAGTGTCGGGTAGAAGTTTTTAGTGATTAGACTGATTATCCGTTAACCATGTGTAGAATCTTATAATAATAATAATCTTTCCACCTTGGGTTCGTGATGTTAGATTTCCAGTTTTGCACTGGGTTTAAGAGCTGTTCTATGCCAGCTTAATTAGGAGGTCTCTCAGTGTATGACCTCAACCTCTTATCCCTATCGCCTCTTTAGCTCTTCTGTCTCAACGTATTATTCTAGTATGTTCTGAACATCTAGTCGTGGCCTCCTGGCTCTAACACTCAGCAGAATGGTGTGCTCTGTTGTTTATACACATGAGACCTTGTCTCAAGAGTGCTCCTTATCTCTGAGAACTTTGTGGCACCTTTTTGTGTACATGCATGTGTGTGGCCTTTACTGCTTAATTAGGAGGAAGGGAGGGGTATGTTGTGTTGTCAGAGCATTGCCAATGGTCTTGTTGGCATAGTAGCGGAATGCTAAATGGGTCATGTGTGTATACACATGTACATGAAAACAGAGTACCATAGACTGCTCCTGCCAGTAAATCACTTGATGCCCACCGTTTGTTGGCTCAGACTTGGACCTTTTTAAAAAAAAATATATATATATACCTGTGTGTGTGTGTGTGTGTGTGTGTGTGTGTGTGTGTGTGTGTGTGTGTGGTTAACAAAACGTATTGTATTCGGGCTTCGCGCTTCCGAGTGGAACTCGACCCGAGTGAAGGAGCGAGGCTGAAAGCAGGGTGGTTCCGATGAACGAATATCGTTTACCAGCTAGAGGGCCCAAAGTACATGTCAGGCTGTGTGTCACTGCCTCACAGGCGCACAAAGCCCCTTAACAAAGCTATTGTCTGCCTTTGTAATCTGGAATCCTTGCGGAAAATGGCAATTGTCGAAGTCGGAACAAGAGTCGCAGCAAATGAGCTCATTTGCCGAGGGGGTCAATGGCTTTTCGCTGAGCTAGGCTGTGTGAGAGTTTCTAACAGTTCAGTAAGCCGCGGCATCCAGCAGTTGATTCGAAACAGAGCTGCTCACCTGGGAGTATTCATTTTCTATGGGAAAGTTTGCAGAGAAGTCGGCATTGTCGAGGGAGACCGTGAGATTGACAACAGGAGCGAAGGGATGTACTGATTGATTGATTGGTTAATTGATAGTGCTGTCTGATGAACAGGGTTTTCCCTCTGGCCTGGGAATGAAAGTTTAATGCAGATAGAAAAAGTATTAAGTGTATAGGCAGCTACTTTTCAGACCTGGCAAAACCACACAAATCTAGCAAAGCTTTTGGAACATTTATCTATAGTCTGTCAATAGTCCACCCGACACGATATTATCACGGTACATGGGTCCCGATTCGATTAATATTGCGATTCTGTAAGTATCATGATTTTATAAATAACCCGATTCAACATTATTATTATTTTTTTTCTTTCGGTTTTGTTACAATTTTAAGATCTTGAAGCTTTCAAAAACAGTTGCCATAACTCAAAAGTATTATACCTTAGCTTTATTCTACATCTTCACAACTGAATTAAACAAACTCATTCCTCATACAGCATTTAAACAATACAAACTTGCTTGAAATACAAGAGTTTAAAATTTAACATGTATTTAAACTAAACAAAAAATCGACATTTTTACTGAGCAGCATGTACCTCTGGCATTCCGTGTGGTAGGAGTAAATTATTTGCCAAGTTTGTTTAGAAATACTAATTATGGCAGATGACCGTGTGTGTGAATAGTTTAGAGTGTACCACCTGTAGGATTATGAAGAAGTGGTGACGTTTCACTGCCTCAAATGCTGCAGCTTCTAATGTGTGTATGTGTGTGTAATGAGTGGGTTCCGAGACTATTTTGCTCACAGAGTAAAAGGCCGATCTAAGGCTTTTTAACGAGTATGACTTTTGCTAAGGTAACACTTAAAAATGCATTTCTGTTGCACCACTTAGAAGCTCTGCACAGAATTGTTATATATTCAGTGGCTGATCAGCCCGAAAAATAGCCAATTCCGGTCACTCGCTGGTCGACCACTGCATCTCTATTACAAATGTAATAAATCAATTTAAACACAAAAGAACTGAATCTCATATTATTTTTTATCATGATTTACAATTCTAAACCAACTGTGCTTCTACCACACAGGATGCTGTGCTGCGTAAATATGTGTAAATGGTTTAGAACGCACCACCTGTAGGATTATAGAGGAACTGGTGCATTTCTCCACTTCAAATGCAACTATGTATAAATAAATAAAAAATCGATTTGAGTGCAGAGATACATTAATTGAATCATGGTTCATCACTAAATTGGTTATATTTTTTTCATCTCCCGTCTTTAATATAAACCTAGTATTTTACTAAAATCCATTGTCTCTAGGCATTAATTATAATCTGCATTTGTAAAGCTTCTCGAATGCCCTTCAGGTATTGTTTTGTTTTTGTTTTTTTGTTTTTTTTGTTTTTTTTTTTATGATCCGGTTAATGATCTTTACAAATGATCAAGAAAACTAGTGATAAAAAGGGGAACCTCTTAAAAAAAAAAAAGTCCGCATTTTTCTTTCAAGTAAAGGGCAAGCACTATGTATAGACCTCTGCTTTCCACATGGTTCCCATAGGACTAACATGAGCCATTTGTGTCTGCCATTTACTTTGATGTGGCCCCATCCCTCTACCTTGCTCTTGCCCTATAATTACCTGAGCCATAGGAACCCTCTGAAGCAGACACATAAACTAGGCTGCTCTAGTTCGAGGCAATCTTCAAGGAAAATATGTGAGGGCTGCTAACAGAAAAAGGTTGAACCAGTATTAGTGTGTAAAAGAGGTACAATAGGTAAATATAAAAGAGTTATTAAGATGGCCCATGCTATTTCTTTCAGACACCTTGAAGATGAATGTCAGGTCAACCTGTCTGCCCCTTGCATGTTTGGGACCTCTGTATGTGTGTATGTGGGTGTCTGTGGGAGGAGATGACGACGTAGTCGTAGCACAATGATTGATTACAGCAAGTTTTTTTTTTTTTTTTTTTTTTTTTTCTTCCTCCCCTTCCCACCATTGAAGATGTAATGTCATCGTCGTTGAGCTAACCTATGACCCGACTGACATCCTTAGCCCTTCTCTTTATGACACAAAGTCTCCGCTTCACAGACACAACCATGGCCTTGTGTTGGAGAAAGAGGCTGACACGCCTCCTTCATGACATTGACTCGAGGCCACTGAGCAGAAATTGTACATATTAGCATACAAGCTAGGTTTTGTCCCCAGGGTATAAACTGAGAGAACAGACTTGAGGTCTGGTAGGCTGTTCCGGTCGAGCCCCATAAATTTCCACTAGGGGGAATGGTAGTCTGCTCCACAAAAGAGATGGGCGTTCTGAACTAAACGTGTTAAATGAACCAACTACTATACACTGATCACAACTAGTACGCAAATAATAGCCTCGTTATGTGGTTTCCTTCTGAACGTAAAGGTATTTTAAGCACTTTTAGTTTATTACATTTGATCTGAAACTGTAGGTTGCTGAATAATTAAAAGCCCACACTCTGAGATATGTGTTAAGCCATGGTTTAGTTCTCAAAGCCAAAATCACGGTTTGCGATTTTGAGAAAACGTCCTACAGCATTTGGCTCTGGTTCACCACATCATTAAAAAAAAATTCATCCTGTCGTCAGAACGAAAATTGTGAGAACATCTTGTGTGTCTTTCATCCTAAAGAACAGGGAACGTTCCCATCTCCGGGCATAAAAAAAAAAAAAAAAAAAAAAACTTTCAGCAGCTTGTAACTGTCATGGTGGTGTCACACATTTTTAATTATAATTGCTGTAGTGGATCTTTCAGCTCAGGGTGGCCCACCTAGTCTGTGTAAGTGGAGAGAGGAGAATTTAGTAAACCTGGGTTGATGTCCCAGATTAATGAAGATTACATGCTGTAGTTACTCAGCTTGGAACAAATAACTACCATGCTGGCCCTCTGTGGGTCATCTATCACAAGGTGTCACTGGAAGCCTTTTTTGGCAAAACAAAAAAGAGAAAGAGATTGCGCCACTCTGTTGAGCAGTTTTGAGTCGGCGTTCCCCATTGGATAGCAAACAAATATTCTGCGCCAGGATGGTGAATCCCGTCAGTCTTTCTGAGGTGTCCTGGGAAGATGCAGCCAAGTAGAACGTGAGGGGAGGAGAGTGGGATCATGATGCGTCAGCCAGGGGAAGTGTGTCCCGTCTTACAGTTCCTCCTGTTAATAGAAGCCAGGAAATGAACCATTCTTCCTGTGTCCCCGTTAAGAGTTACTCAGATATTGAGAAACATTCTCATTCTCTCCTTCTCCCACCTATCCTGTTAAAGATTATTCATAGGCCACTTTTGCAAGTCGCCTCTCCTGCAGGGATTGGGTTATAGGCTCGCTGTGGATAAGGCATGGGAAAGCTCTTGGGTCGCGTGACCTAATGCTCAACATGAGCAGAATGACCTTTACACAGTCCCCATGGCGAGAAGTGCTCGACTGGATGTCACTTGGTGGTGACAGGAGTGCCGGAGGGAAAGCACCGTGCCGTCTTTCGGGTCTGAGCAGCCTTTCGTGCTACTTCAGTTCTGATATTTTTGATAGAGTGAACAAGGAGGTACGGAAATCATCGTAGCCTCAACAGGAAACATCTTTAATTTTGAATGGCAGTGTTGTAGTCGCCGGAGTGCGAGTGTGCACGAGCACACACTCGTACACTTGAGTGCACGCTCACTGTAGGTTAGCACTGCAGCGTGGGAGGCTTTTTTTGACGCCGATGAGATCCCTGATGAGAGGTCTCAGGGGTCAGCGAGAGCCTCACTCCCTACAGCCCCCTCTAATTTCAGCTTTACTCTTCCATCCCATCCTCTTCAGAGCCCAACCCCCTACCGTGGGAAGCTGCACCTGTGACTCCTTTCACCAAACACACTTGCTCACACACACACCCACGTACACCATGCATGGCTGATCAATATTATCCTTTTCCATAGTTTCCTTCACACTTTCAAAATAATACGGTACATTAGAGTTTGTACAGGTGGTGTCGGCTGAAGCAATAACAAAGGTTTAATTTGTTCCATCTCAGGCTCTATCTTTCAAGCAAGCTGCACCTGTCAAACCATACATAGTCATAAAAAAATAAAATAATTGTTGCGTATTAATCACTACTAGTTTGCGTAACTCTTGTTCATTTCTAGAGAAAAAGTGGGGTCATGATAGGGCAGAATGAGGTCACAGGGCATGATAAGGGTTCAAATTGGATTTCACGAATCCTGCTTGTTCTCAGCCTGTATGTCTATCTATCTCTATATCTGTCTATCCGCTCTTTTTTTTTTAAGTGACGGTGGCTTGCACATGTCTACAACGATGTCTATTTTGAGGTTGTGTGTGTGTTGCTATAGGAATGTTTCTGGAGCGTCTAGAGACTCCGGTTGATGGGTTGTCTCAGGACCGCATTTTGGATAGAAGCCTTTGTTGAACGCTCTCCTCCCCCCATTCCCTTTATCCTCATCCAGTCGTTTGGGGGCAGCTGTCACATAATCCAGCTAATCGGAGACAGGGTGTGTGGGAACAGGACTGTCCTATACTCCTTTAGTGTGACACTTTTTTTTCCCCCCTTGCAGATAGCCCCTTCCTGATACCACTGATTGTTTTCAGACAAGCAACTCTTGCTAATACAGAAGCTGGGGGATGGGCAGGGAGTTCAGACGTCCTAGAAGACACTCCATAATCCTGGTCCAAGTAATCTGTAGTACACAACAGCAAGGATGTGTGGAGTCAACATTCCCTCAACGACACCCACCCCCCACCGCCTTGCCATTCAGAAACAGACAAACCTGTGCTGTTGCTGTTAATCTCCATCCTTGCATCTTTTTTAAAACATCATATTATTCCAGTCACCGGGGCTTCAAACTGATGCACTACAAGGTGACCTAAGTTTCAGAAATCACACAAATGTGTACAGGACACATTTTTATCCCAAGCCCTTCGCCTGTCACTTGTAAAGCAACTGTTATGGTCCTGTAGTGGTGAGCCATCAAAGCCACAGCAGGAACTCAGTGACTTGATTAAAGATCATGGTAGCGTGATTCAGCTTTTCTTTGCGCCATCCCTTGCAAGACAGATGCACTAAACCAGCAGCACTGTCTCATTTGGCTGTGTGAGGGTAAAGTTTCATTTTGCGCTTGAGTCCTTTTGAATACTGTTCTCCAGGGAGAACATGAGAAGTTTGGAGATGATCTCATTGCACAGGAAGTGAAAGGAACCTGAAGTGTCAGGATGAACGAATACAGATTAAGATTTGGACAATAAAATTTGGCTACTGAATCACCAGGGAACACCCGATGCCATATTATCACGATACCAAAGTGTCGATTCAATCTATATTGCAATTCTGTTAGTATCAAGATTTTGTAAATATCTCGGGTCTGAATTATTTTATTTTATTTTATTTTTTTTTTTTTTTTACAACAAACGATAAGCTTCGCCGATGTGTGGTTAGTTTAGCGCGCACCACCTGTGGGATTATCAAGGAATTGCAACATATGACCTCAAATGCAAACTTGCATAAATTATATAAAATTACAATATATCCTTATAATAAATACTGTAGTGACCAACAGTATTAATAAAATGAAATGATTTAATGCCATTCTCAAAATGTCACAATAACGCCAATCAATCAAGTTGATTAGAAAAATGTATTTAATGCAATGCAATTGCTATGCAACAATCAATATTTAGTAGGAAGTCCTTTATTCTTACAGATCTGGATCTGGCTAGGCACAGAGTCAGAAGGACGTGTGCAGTACTCGCACTCGCTCGGTGTCACTCGATCAATCCATTCCTGTTTGATTGCTTCCTGAAGATCATATACAGCAGAGGGTTTCTTGACTGCTACTACATTCTATACTAGGTCTGACCCAGGCCATGTCTCTCGAAGCTGAATACTGTTGTCACATAGCCAGTTTTTCAATTGGTATTCAGTTAATTGATACAACGTTTCAGCCAGGTAGGCTAGAACTAATTATTCAAAGTGGAGAACTATAATAAATAGGCATATGTTGTTTTAATACTTTAACATTATTATACATTGCACTCAAATTCTTTTAATTGATTCTCAGATATCGTAAATGTTTGATGGCATAACGCATTACAACGATGGTATCTGTCTCAGCCTATAATCTCTCTTTTTTTCCTCTCTGCAACCTGACCCTTTTCCTGTGGATTTGTCTTCCTGCTTTAAGCCGAGCTGTGGGTGTAATTTCCCCATGTCTTTAGATGCGTTTGGAACCTGACACTTTTTTTTTTTTCCTGCTCCATTACCAATGTTGTGAATCCTTCTCTGCCTTCTGTAATGTCTTTTATACATGATTTGTACTGACTGTACATGTTTTTTTTTTTTGTTTTTTTTTTGTTTTCTTTTTCCTTTCTCTACAGCGATCCTACACGCTCATCGTAGAGGCATGGGACTGGGACAATACCACTCATACCAGTAAGTATAGTTTCCTTCTTGTTTTTAATATTGTGTGAACGTGCATGTGTTGGATTATTATTTTGTTGGTGTTTTTGAATAAAACAGGTTTTCACATGGGAAATAAACGGTGCTATTGGTTTTTTTTTTTTTTTTTTTTTTTTAAATAAGCATGAAGTCATGAACATATGATAACGGCTAGATGCGGAGTTAACGTGATATCATTGGCTAATAATTGTTTTCCCCCCCATCAACCCACTCACTAGTACATTCATGATTATGTAGTTCAGTTTCACTTCAATTTATGATTAACAGAATAACAAGACATTTAGTCATAAATGCAGAGGAATAATGAAAGACTAATTTATAATATGATGCCTAACAAGGTTAAAAAGTCAATTTGGAGTTCAGGTTGTATTTGAGGAAGTGATGTCTCAGTCCAAAACAGAGCTGTCTGTCACATGCTTTAAAAAAAAAAAGAATCACATACTCAGTGTTTTGTAACAGCTGAAGGAGGGTTGCCAGGAGGGAAATTTGTTGTGAACAAAAACCTGTGTGAAATCCTCTTTTAGATGATTCATAAACAGTAATCTTCCTGTAAGCTGTACTGTAGGCCCTATGAGTAGAGCCGTGTGGGTGGGAGTGGGATGGCACAATTTCAGTAAAACTGTCAACTTCTTGACAGGATTTTTTTTTTTAAGACAATCAGAGAAGCTATACAAATATACCTCTAAAAATATTCATAACTTCTAACATCCAATTCTATTCATCTAATAACCTTTTGCAAATATTATAGCGGTATATGATTTGATGTATCCGCTGCAACTTCTACACAGCAAACGAAATAAGACCGGCAATAGGAGTGTTAGGAGCGGTCATCTCAAATTGGACTCCGCTTACCGAAGTCACTGAAGCTCACTGAGCTCACTGATCATGTTACTATTCCAGCTTCTGATTACAGTGCAAGAAGGAGGTTGTCCAGGCATGAGGAATTCATGCGCTACATCATCCTCAACACTTTCAAACAATTACTTCGCTTGTAATTAAATGGGCACGCGAATGGAATTATAACACGGCTCGATCGCCATGCCGTCAGAACTCGCCTGAACGAACTGATCTTAGACCGTATTGTCAGTAGACCTGGAAATTTCCTTATTTATCAGTATATCGATCAGGGACATTACTTCAGAATCATGGCAATGTCTCATTCTTATCGAGGTAACAATCACGTACAGTAAGTGTGAAACATACACAGTGCAGTGCACTTTAATATTATAATCATTATTTTTGTATGTGGTTTTTTAATTTTCCAAACAGGTTATCGCATTTACAAGCCCTGATTAGCATCAGATTAATTTATACAGTCGCTTAATATTGTCCGTTCCTAAATAGTTTATAGCTTTAAATCAACCTCAACTCAAATGAAATCATGTGTTCCTGCAAAAAACTAAGAACGTCATTATCTTTGGCTAGATGTTTATCTAGCTCAAGGTTTCAGCGAAGGAGTAAAACTGAGACGGAGTTCACTGCGTTTAAACATTGAAACTGGAAGAATTCATCTTTATTTCTTTAATTATTTTTATTTCTTTAATCATATTAGGCCCAATTTTTATTTAATCACTTTTTATCTTTTATGGTGTTTTTTTTTTTTTTTTTTTTTTTTTTTTTGTTGGGTGGT
>JAQMYJ010000020.1:6892219-6928156 GCA_030014305.1 Clarias laeviceps
GTGCCAAGTTGTAGTGCGGACTGGATAGTCCGCTGTGGCGACCCCTTGTCGGGAGCAGCCGAAAGACCAACAACAATATTTAGAATTAATATGTAGCGTTTAATTGTGTAAATTATTTATATTATGCGTAAAATCTAAGTTCTGTCTATCCAGCTCCGTCATATCCTCATCAGTACAGCTTCAACATTCACACTGGGGATGGGAATCACCAGAGGCCATTCGATATTATATCACAAAACCTATGTGCTGATATGATTTTGTTTTGCGATTCTATAAGTATCACAATTTTATAAAACCACTATTTTATATCCATTTTTTTGTAAATGTATAATTGTAAACATTTACAATTTAGATTTATCAAATAATTTACTCCAACCACAGGATGATGTGCTGCCAAGCCATGTGAGAAGTTTAGAGCCTGTATGATTATAGAAGAATGGCAACATTTTATCACCTCAAATGTAAATGGATCTAAATTAAAAACATTTTTTTTTTTAGTTAAATTTTGGAATCAGTGTGGCAATAGATGAATTGCCATGAATTTAATTGAATCTTTTTCCCCATCTCAAAGTTCCACTTTCGTTGATAAGAATCTTCTATAGGTGACTTTTCAACGTTTATGTCCTGCGCTTGATGTGTCGGAATGCTTCGTATCATGGCTTAAGTGTAGCATGCCATGCCTACTAATACATCATGAATAAACATTTTTTCAGATCATAGACAAAGATGACATTTTTTTTTTATCTTTTTTTTTTTTCAACATGACTATCATACACCGATTAGCCATAATGCTCATGCCACCTCTGGTGAATTGAATAACATAAATTATCATTTATATATCAATAAACTGGTAATGACTCACCTATGCCTGTGGGGACCAAAGGCCTGCTCGTATGGTCTGATCCCACAGAAAAGCTAACGTAGCATATAATGCTGAAAGAATTCAGTGCTAGAAAGGCACCAGAACACCCAGCGCACCACAGCATACCGCATATAGGGCTTAGCAGGCAAAGAGGTCAAGGTTGTTGATCCAACCTCCAAATTTTCCAGATCTCAATCCGATCAAGCATCCATGGCATGCCTCAAACAAGCCCGATCCATGGAGGCTTCACCCTGCAGCCCAGAGCACTGAAAGGATCCACCACTAGTGTCCCAGTGCCAGACACCACAGCACACCTCCTGAGATCTTGCAGTGTTATGCCTGGAGTGGCCAGAGCTGCCCAGGCACTCAAGGGGAAACTACACGATATTGGGCTTCATGTTTTGCATTTTATTGGTATGCTGAAGTAATTGGTGTATATTCATTAAAAGACATGAGGTGCAATAATGTGGTTAAAACTCATTTTGTTAGTCTCTCCACAGCATGCTTTTGTTTTCGTATTCAAATCTTTCCATGCACTTCTTGGATTATTTGCCTAACAGTAGTTAATGGAAAAACTCTCCCATTCTCCTGGGCTGACTTCTTAGAAACATGCTTAAATGTTCTAAACCTGTTTGTTTATTTATGACAACATGACCTGTGCTACAATGAAAGAGCAGGATCCTGCTGCAAATCCTTGTCCTCTATTCAAGTCAGTCCCCTCCGAGTTCAGATTTCGGAGACGAGGGTGTCTGTCACTTGTTTGAGAAGCCGACTCGAGTGGCTAGGAGGTAATAATCTAGTCATCGTGGGAGTCCGGTGCTGCAGTGTATGCTCGACTCGTCCAGCTTTAAAAATCAGCTTAGTCTCCAGAAGCGCCACCGTAACGAGCTTTATAATGTTGACGGATAGTGCATGTTTAGTATGCAGCGAGAAGCGGCTGCGCGATGTTCTTCAAACTGGTCCGGTTCCAGCCCGTTCTTCTTTGCGTCAGAGTGTAGTTATAAAAATTTGTCCTTTTTTGTCTCTCTTTTATTAAAGATGGCAAGCTAAAATTGAAAGGTTTGCATAGCTAAAAGAGCTCTGCAGTCCATGTTAGTGCTCATTATTCTGAAGAGAATGAGCTAAACGTATAGGAAAATTAGTGTCTTTTCAGGATTGACACAATATTCAAATCCTGCCTACAGCATGTAAGGACCGTGTGCGTGTCGCGGGGCCTCACCAGCCTCAGGAAAGGTTCTGCTGCATTGTGTTTACATGGCAGGAAGGACTCTGGACAGGGCAGTGTTTAGACATTGGGCAGAGCAGCCCAGCAAAAAGCTCACTCCATTGTTCTTTATCTGGAAGCGCCAGGGCTATTTCTGTTTTCGTTGCTTAATTCGTCTGACATTGTCAGTGAATGGAGAGGAAAGTCTCTGTGTATGTCTGTCTGTGTGTGTATGTGTGTGAGAGAGAGAGAGAGAGAGAGAGGGAGAGAATAGTTAAATGCAGGGGGAGGGTGGGTTTACAGTCCAAGCATCAGGCCACAGGAAATCGCCCCCCGGTTCCACTGTGATTGTTTGCTGTCTTCGATCCCACCACGATAAAGATTGTTTTCTTTGTTGGGTTTGGCAGATTGGCAAAAAGAAAGAGTTAATGCTCGTGCCCATGGGCACGGGTGAGAATCTTGCTGAGGCTTGTGCCATCATGCAACCAGAGGACGACGAAGCTGCATTTTCTAAAGGGAAGGTGTGGTGGAATGTATAAATGCTTCAAGGACTAAAACTGCGATGTGAAAGTCAGGCAATTCATAGGGGTGTTTCTGTGAGCGTGCTTGTGTGCATGAGTGTGTCCCCTCCTATCTCTGTCTGCCTAGCTCTCCCTAGTAACAGCACTTGGTTATACCACCCTCTCAGCACTGTCTTTTCTCCAGGCCATGTAGAAATGCAGCCTGACACACATTTGCTTAAAATCAGAGTAGTCCAAAAAAAAAAAATAACCGTTCTTCTTTGGCAGGAAGTTAGTTAGATAATGATATGAGGTTGTATGAGACAAGTGGGCTTGCAAGGCAGGGACTTGGCAGGTGCAAGAAAGAGTGAGTCACCAAAGCAGGATGGGGATTTATGGCTTTATACTGGGGGTCTGCCCCTGCACTTGTTGGACACGGTGATCTCCCTTTTGTTACTGCCTTGTTAGTGCAAGTGAACTGTGTCTGTGTGTGTGTAGCATCTTTAGATCCATTTGTGCTTAGCTGTTGTGGGGGTGGATACAATGACCCAAGAAGCATTTAATTCTACAGAGTGCTTGTTGAGATGATGTCTGTGCACAGCTCGCCTGCTGTCCTAAGTTCTCATCTTTGACTCTTTAGGTGAGGAGCTGCTGATTGAGCGACACGCTCACACAGGCATGGCAAACCCCGGAGACCCGTGGCAGGTCATCGTCCACCCTGGGGCCACGGCCCGTCTGGAATACCGTGTCCGCATCAAGTGCGACGAGAACTACTACGGCATCAAGTGCAACAAGCAGTGCCGGCCTCGTGACGACTATTTCGGGCATTACCGCTGCGATCCTTCTGGGAACATTGTCTGTCTGGAAGGATGGATGGGCACGGACTGTCGAACAGGTGAGACCCATCACGTCACGTCGCTCGTTCAACATGTTAGAATCCAGCATGCCTTTCGTGTAACCTTGAGAATTGGTTTGGTTTATTCGGACAAGAATGCTTGAACCCAGGCAGCCTATTTAAACTCTGACCTTTAGCACCATGTAAAGGAGCCTGCCGCTCTTCACGGTTTCACAGCCCAGTAATCTTTACTCCTCAGCCTGAAGTGAGATGTTCTGTAAATGACACCTTCACAGACCCAGATTCACACTTTCCATTAGCTACGTTAGCTCAGTTCGCGCAGGAAGTGGTGTCGTTTACACCATGTCCTATAGAGCTCAGTGGTTTTTAGTGTGTTTGTGGCTGTGGATTGGGTGTTGGAGGGTGGTAGGGAGGCTATTAAACACTAAATCACCATGCCTTCTAAAACAACAAAGGAATGAGGCAGAAGGTTGGGTTGTGGGCGGGGGCCTGGATTTATTTATTTTTATTTTACTTCATATTTTTGCATAGGGTCGTTAATGTGTGTCATGTTCGAGTCAATGGAGCATCATGAATTCTCACATCTTCTATAAAGGATCAAAATAAGACTGATGTTACTCTTCTCATCCCCTTTCTGCCACCCACATCCCATCTCTCTCTCTCTCTCTATCTCTCTCTCTCTCTCTCTCTCTATCTCTCTCTTTTTCTCTGCAGCGATCTGTAAGCAGGGCTGTAATCTGATTCACGGAGGCTGCACAGTGCCCGGGGAATGCACGTAAGTGGCAGAGTGTGGTTTCATGCTTGCTTAGCCCAGCTGATCTGGCTGCTTAAGTTCAGCAGGCCATATGCGTGCATGCAGATAAGGGCTTTTGACCTGTTTACTTTACCATTAATTAATAAGTGCACTGGAGCCAGTGTTTGTGTGAGTTTTTTTGCCCCCCCCCCCCCCCCCCATGTTTGTCTGTTCCACTCACTAAAGTAGAGCACAATGAATGAGATATCAGTAATTGGAGAATATCCCTGTGGGGGGGAAAAAAAACACAATGTTTTTTAAAGCTGCATTGTAAGCTTCATTGCATTCTGTTCCACGTAGTGTATACACCTTAAAGTGTGTTTGTAGAAGTTGACTGTTTACTTTAACTTCATGGCGTGAATCATAAAAATAAGCTCTAACACAAAATGCTCTGTTAAATAACAGATAAACGGTTGGATTATACTACCAGTCAAAAGTTTGGACACACTTAATTCTGTTTATTTCTTTCTATGTTGAAAAACAATGCTGAAGGTGTCCAAAATATGCAATAGTCTGCTTTAAACAGTTGATATTGAGACAAAAATTATTATTATAAATTGTTTTTTTTTCTTTATTCTGTTTTGTTGAACCTCAGTGTGTTTAAACATGATCGCCTCCTGAAGCAGTTCATAAAAAGTTAAATTGGTAATCTGTGCTTGGAGGAGAGGAAAGAGTGATGCTTCCTCTACTGGAGTTTGCTGTGGAATCCTCTGACGTCACTGTCCCCTCTGTCTCTTCCTGCCTCTCGGCCTGCGCTTGGCTAGCCATGCTTCCTAAAACCACAGGAAGAGCCTGAAGCCTCAGTCTCCCTAAAACAGGCCCCAGAGCACGGCTCAGCTGTGTGATTGATTTACTTATTTATTTTTCCTTGTGCAAAGTGTGGAGTCTCGTAGTTGCATGGGTAGACCTGTCACACAGTCATCAGACCAGGAATGTATACTAGGGCAATGATGGTGGGGTGTTGACTATTTCTTGACATTCAACACCGAGGTCTAAGCCGTTAGGAAGCTGTTGCTTCAGGGGTATATTTGGGTGACCCCATGCCTCTAGGTTCCCCCTGATTGGCATGTAGTTCAGGAGAAAAGAGTGCCATGAGCACATACTCTGAACATCCTCAGGTGTGTCATCTCAGTTGACTTAGTTTATCGACTAGGAGGCAGGTTTTTTTGACCATATTTGCTACCAACCAAAAGGAGGATGTTGGGAGGATGGTGGAACCCCCACGCCCTGCAGGATGGTGTGATTTGTTTCCCTGCTGTCATCAAGCTAGTTGGTTAGGGAAGGAAGGAACGGAGGGAGGAGCCCTTTCTGAAGTTGGAGCCGTTCTTGCCTTTTGAATTAAATGGAAAAGACGTTGTCTAAAGGCAGTCTGAAGCTGGGTTTTGTTTGCTCCAGCCCACCATAGAATTAAGTCAAAAAATGACGGAGGAATGTGTATTTAGGCCTTCCAGCTGCAACACATAAGGCTGCAAGTATCAACGTATGGGTTTTAGAGGCTTGTTCCTAACAATCACGGACTTGTCTTAGCACATTATACTTTATTTGCCAAGTCGTTTCTCTTTAGAATGAACGAGCTTACGTTTGGCAGCGCTTGGCAACGCAGAACACCTCCAAGCTGAAGCGGGTTTTAGTTTCCCCACAATGCGTGCTGACCAGCCTGTGTGATCTTTCATGTTCTGGTAGTAAAGTTTTATCGGGAACAAGTACACTCCAGGACAAAATATGGGCCAGGGTTTTTTTTTTTTTTTTTTTTTTTTCAAAAAGTGTTGCATATCATTTAATCTAAGTCAAGACCCAATTTGTGTTGAAACACTTAAGACAGCTTCTAGCCTGTCTATCATGTAAGAAAGGCCATTAAGCTCAGCTCAAATTTAACATTGTAGGTAGGACGGGGTCTGCGAATTTACCCCAAGGGCTAAAAGATATTAAGGAAAAACAGTTATGTATTAGGTTCTTTTCACTTTGGTCTTTACTTTGGTGGTTAAATTTTATTTGTTGCTAAATCCAAGTGTTTTTTTTTTTTTCCTGACTTGGCCCTGAGGCAACAAATGGGTCAAACAAAAAAAAATTTTTTTCTTTTTAAATACCATTGATGTCTCAATGTTTAAATGACTTTCCGAAGATGATAGGCAGGCTGTCCAGGAGATAGCTTAGGTGCATTCACATGTGCAAGTTGGTTGTAACTTTGAATGAGCTCCAACACTTCTGCGGTTTTAAAACAAGAAAAAGCATCTACATTTTTATATAAAAATAATAATAATAATAATAATAATAATAATAAATATATAGAATGTACTGTATGTATATATTCAACCATGTTTTTGCATCATGTCTTTCCTGTGCATTTTATACAAAAATATATACACTCTATATAATATGCACAAGAAAGATATGAAGGCAAAAACCTGGTTGAAAGGTGATTAAAAAAAATTAACTTTTATGTATAATACTGAATTATGTGGTTTACACTTTACAATACAACAACTGCTGCTTTAAAATACTTTAATAGTCTTTCCCTGCACTTTAGCCTGGTGTCATTTCAAAGAAAAGAAGTGAAAATTTCAGGCATTTGTACTCTGATATTGGATAGAGATGTCTGGGCCGCATGCAAACTGTCTCTCTTGCTGCCGAGCACTGAGGTACTGCTACAGGAGCCATGTCTTGGCAAGCAGCAGCTGGAGTTTGGCCCCGTTTGTCCTATAGGACTGACGTCTTAAAATAGCCCTCCCCAGAAATGACAAGACAGCTGAGACAGAACGAGAGGGAGAGAAAACCACTGGCCTTGGAATAGCAGAGTGCTGCTGTAAACCAGTGATTTAGCTAACTCCTCACCGTTGCTCCTCCACATCGCCACTCTGACTCCGACCAAGACACCAAGCATGTGTTTATAAGCTTGGAAGTGTTTGTAAGCTTTGCCACCCTGCTCAGATTGAGTGTCTGGAGACAGGGCTTTTACCGTAAGGCATTTGGAAGAGACTGCAGGCTTGTTTTAGTCATCATTCTTTTCTTTTTTTTTTTTTTTTTATTTTTTTCAGGTGCAACTATGGCTGGCAGGGTCAGTTCTGCGACGAGTGTCTGCCATACCCAGGCTGCGTGCATGGGACGTGCGATATCCCGTGGCATTGTAACTGCGAGAAGAACTGGGGTGGACTGTTGTGTGATAAAGGTAAGAATTATTATTATTATTATTTTTTTTTTAAAGCATACAGTGCTTATATACATACCGAGACAATGCCAAATGAATGCGTACCTGCGCCCCAAATTGAACTTCCATTTAGCTGATTTGGCTTCAGTGTCAGCGTAGCTCTTAGTCATGTGACTGAGCGTGCCCAGCAACGTGCTGGATATTGATGTCGTGATTGGAGTGGAGCTCGGACATTCGATCCCCTGGCCGACGTGCGTCCTGGAAGGCGATTAGGAATGTGAGGCGGCTGTGAGGTCGTCAGTCCCTGCTCCCTGTGGCCCTCTCTTTATTGATTTACCAGGCTTTATGTGCTAGGCCTCACCGTATAAGGCTTTAAGGCACGCTGGAAGCATGCAGTCCCTTGCTCATGGTTACACAGCTGCCTTTCCCAGAAAAAGATGTCCTTACAATTGACAGGCAGTGTCAAAAGGGTCAGATTTCAGGGTCGGATCCAGCAAATGCTGTTATGATTTATGTGTGACTCGTGTTTTTGGACATCATACAGATCTGAACTACTGTGGGACGCACCATCCCTGCGTGAACGGAGGCACCTGTATAAACTCCGAGCCGAACGAGTATAACTGTGCTTGTCCCGAGGGGTACTCTGGCAAGAACTGTGAGATAGGTGAGTAAATGAGTGCTGCAAAGCATTGCATTGATGCTGTTAACTGGTCAAAGGAAGAGTGATCGTGAGCAATTAGTAACTGTTGGTTTCTATGGTACTGTTTTTGCAGCTGAGCATGCCTGCGTGTCAAACCCATGTGCCAATGGTGGCACCTGCCATGAGGTTCCGTCTGGATTTGAGTGTCAGTGTCCTCCAGGCTGGGAGGGTCCCACCTGCGCTAAAGGTTGGTATTTGCATGTCATTATAATAGTGTTTATGTGACAAGAATTTAAGTCGTCGTCGCATGTTGGGTTCCTGTATGTTCAGCTGGTTTTAGCTGAGGGCTTGGATTATAGCCAAGTAATCCTGATGATTGACACAGGATGGAGTTGCATAAGCTGATTTTGCTTAGAACCATCCTCTGCAAATCAGATGTCTTGCTCTAATTCTCTCTTGAATGTTTTATATTCAAAACTTCCCTTTTCCCATCTATTGCATGTTCCTTCTCCAGGTAGCCGTCAGGTTTTCCACAGCTGACCTACAGAGCCGTTTAGCCGTTAGTGCACCAACAGTCAGGACAGCTTCTGAGATTTTGCACCTGTGCAGATGCACCTATTAGGCACTTGTAGATTGTTCGTAACAATCCAGTAGATTGATGAAGAAAATGTGGGAAGAACATAGAAAAGAGGAATTCTGCTGCCTTTCTTTCATAGTTCTGTTTGGTTCCTGAACGTCCTGTGCGGTGGCCCTGCATTGTATTTCTTCTACATCAGAAGTGTGAGGATTGAGCAGCTAATCCTCTCGCTAGCTCCTCTGCCAGATTTCGGATTACTCCGTTCTACAGTGTGAAGTCAGAAGCGCTCTTTTACTCTCACTGACACACTTTTGGTTTTTCTCTGTTGTTTTTGTCTCTGTCTCTTGGTGTGTCCTCTGTCTGTGTTTGCACTGATTTTGCTGACCAAAACATAATCGGAGAGTTTCAACGTTTTATATGGAAAGCTACTGCTCAATTAACTGTGCTGTAAAATCTTGTTCATGCGAATCCATTTGGCGCATCGACCTCATAAATGGTTTTAATTATAAAACAGTTTTTCGCTTCGCGAGAACCGAGAGTTAAGATCAGCAGGGTGAAAGTTTCCAGTACACGATCTCTTTTAAGGTTTGTCAAGAGTGCTCTGTTTTGGGTTGGATTGCAGACATGGACGAGTGTGCTTCCAGTCCTTGTGCTCAAGGAGGAACGTGTATCGACCTGGATAACGGCTTTGAGTGTCTCTGTCCGCCGCAGTGGGCTGGAAGGACCTGCAAGATTGGTAAGACTAATGCACTCCACTGGAAAGAATCGAAATATTATTTGATGGTTTAGAAAAGGAAAGTGAAGGAAAAAAACAATCAGTGGGTCTTCTGATAATTGGGGATATTGTTGGATATTGTTTTTAATTTGCTCCATTGACTCCACAGACTAATTCAATACAAAATCCTTCTCCTTGATAGCATACAATAGAAGGAGTAAAAGGTCATTGCAGTTTCTTTGTGAACATTTTACTCAGCGTTGTTGAAGGCGGGACAGATCTAATGCTGTCCTGAGGACACGACATGGTCAGGGCCAATTATCCACATGTCCATATATAATTTTTAATTTTATTCGACCTGTGGAAATTCACTCGCTTTTTCTATAGGGCGCATTGGTTCTGGAACAAATAGCTTTTATATATTCTAATCTAAAAGGAATAATAAGGAATGAGGAAACTCATTTACAATGACTTCAGTAGAATTGTAATGATTTATTATTATCGAAGTGAAGGGATTTGTTGAGATCACGAGGTTAGCCATTATTAGACTCGAAGCCATAACTGCCAAAACTAATCTACTCTTGATTCGCTCATTTTAATAATACAATACAGCAGTCATCACTAAATAGCCAGCTGTGGTCCGGACCCAGACCAATTGACCGTTCTATCTGGACCCTTATGCTTTTCTGTTAAATGAGAATAATTAATATACAAGTAATCTAGCGCTTTTTCCCTTGAGGCAGGCGTGGCTATAGAGGTCACTCAACAGAACCAATCAATACAGTAGTTTACAATGTATGGACCGAGTGTGCGGAAGAAGCAGAAACAAAAGCATGGTTTACACAAAAAAAAAAAAAAGAAGGAAAGTAGACTATGAACCTTCAAACGTGAATGGACAAATCAATGTATATTTAGAGCAACCAAGGTCCTTTCACATTCTTTTATAGCCCCGAATCGTGAAAATGAAGATTCACTAAGGATTGATTAAAGATTGTTTTCATTGTTTGTATTTCATACAAATACAAGTAAATAGACAAAACCATCAAAGATCAAATTGTCCATATGTTTAATGCAGCTATTAAATATATATTTGCCAATAAATATTATTAAAATTCTATGGAGATTTAAAATTGATTATTATTTTTTATTTTTTTTGAGATACTTAAAATAACAGCATATACAGAGATCCTAACACAAACATGAAATTCAGACCTCGGCTTGGAGATTTTATTGACTGGAACTATCCCTTCAATAGTGTAGTGCCCCATGCTGCGTCCTACTGTCTTGATGCATCCCATTTTTTGGCAAACATGGCTGACGATGCATGAGTGTCTTATATGGACTGACACAGTGAACATAAGTGTGGTTGACTGCTGTTGCTGCATGCACGGTGGATGATAACAAGCAATATCCATGTTTTGCAAGAGGAATTTCATTGCTGAAATTGAGTGGACGTACACCAGCAAAGGAATATAGGATAGGAGTATGTACATTATGTACACACAGGACAGTCCTGGAGTTTGTTGCGGTTTTTTGAGACCAGTAGAGCCGTTTGAGTCCGTTTGCTGCATGTGCTGCTTTTTCGTTCGCCGTCATGCTCTCGTCATAGGAAGTGTAGGACGCAAGAGAGGAAGCAAAGGATGACCTGTAAACAAGTGCGGAAAGGGAACCAGAGCCTGGGTGCTCAGCTTACGGGTCGAACCATAGCCTTGGCTCGTGTTTCGTGGCCCTGCTGCAGCTGGGAGTCAGGTTTCCCGGAGAGCAGGTGCCTTGCCAGGGGCCCCTGATGAATATTTAATTAACCTAATAAGCTCGGGCTCTTTCACAGCAGGGTTGTGCCACCCATCATTTTTCTCTGGTTATCTTTGAAAGTCGATGAATTTTTGGCATTTTTTAAAATTATTCATTATATTTTGATTTGCAGTTCTATAAGTTTTGAATCTGCTTGATGGTGGTGGGGCTGCAAACAGAGATCTTGGGGTTTTTCTCTCGATTTCCTGGCCTTTTTTTTTTTTTTGACCTCCCACTTTTTCCTTCTTGTTCCTCATCCTTGCTCTTTCTCTCCTTAATCCACAGACGTGAATGAGTGTATGGTGAAGCCTTGCAAAAATGCTTACTCTTGCAAAAATTTGATTGGTGGATATCACTGTGACTGCTTTCAAGGATGGGCTGGACAGAACTGTGACATCAGTCAGTATCTCCTCATGTTCTCCTCTGCTCTCTGTGCCACAGCTCTCTTTCCACACTCTTTAGCGTTGAAACCATTCTCTTCTTCTTTTGTCTCTCGCTATCTCTGATATCCGAGCGCGCATTCACACACGCGGGTGACCCGTTCCGCAGCCAGGGTTTCCTCTCTAGGCACTTGATACGCTGGAGGGATACGTACACCACATAAGGGGTGTCATAGACTCCTGTTGCATGCTGGGTTCTTGCTTTCTGCTTTAGTGGCCTGTTAGCTTGTGCTGATCGAACTAACGTTACTGTCTTTGGCCTACTAATGCAAGCTTCTCCTCATCTTAACTGCATGCTGTTAATTATTTACAGTCAAAGGCCCTGGTTTGTTTTCACTTTGTTTACTGTTTGGTTTACTGTTTTTCCTCATAGACGTAAATGGCTGCCATGGGCAATGCCAGAACGGTGCAGCCTGCAAGGTAGAACATTCTCACTTGCCATTCTGTCTCGATTAAAGTGATCAGTGTCTTTCAATGTCTGACATTTTATTTTCAATGCTTAGTGAGTGATGATTTGGTTTGTTTTCAGGAGGGGGCTCTAGGAGGATACCACTGCCAGTGCACACCAGGCTTTGTAGGCACCCACTGTGAGATCCAGAGAAACAAATGTGCCAGCAATCCCTGTCAGAACGGTGGGCGCTGTCACGTGGTCCTGGATAGCTTTGTATGCGAATGTATGCCTGATTATGCTGGGATGCTGTGTGAGGTGAGTGTCCTGAGCGGGGTTTTGAAATGCCAAGGGGTAACTTATGAAGCCTGACAGATTCCCCTCTGATTAAGTGCATATTTGTCATTCGGTTTACACGCTGCTGTCTCTATACCTAGCAGGACCGTAACACACTTCATACGAGTTAAAATTTTAAACGTTTTTGTGACGTTTAGAAGCCTTCACGTTTAAACAATGTTTGGAATGTAAATAAGCATTTTGGTTTTGATATGCACTCTTCAGCAGAGTATTAAATTCAGTTGAATTTAATTGAGTGAAATTTATTTCTGCATCATTAGCATGTTTGTTTGCTTGTGTTACACAGTTCATGTTAGAGATGCTAATCCACTAGTATGTATTTATTTTGGAGCCTTGATGCAGGGCAGATCAGTGTTGCTATTCCAGCACAGGTAAAAGCGGTATCTGGTTTTCATTCTCGTCACATCGGTCTTAATATCGAAAGGTCCAGTATGGGGCCTGTTGCCACCCAGCGGAGAGTTTGAAGTGGATCTTTATGGAGGTGCTAGAAACTGGTCCGGAGCCAGTCTTGGCTTACTGTACAGGCTAAAAATAAAGTACATAGTGAATGAGGCAACTCTTTTTTTTGGGGCGGGCGGGCGGGCTGGCTGGCTGGCGGGCTGGCTGGCTGGCTGTCTGCCCACACACAGCCCGGGAACGAGAAGGCCTTGATTTTTTTTTTTTTTACGTTCAGTCCGTGCTTGGCGTGCCACTGCTCTCCTGTTGGCCTGCAAACGGCTTCTCGTTCACAGACGGCATGTGGGATAAATGGGTCAGATGTATGATCTCCGATAACTCTCTTCAAGAACATCTGCACAAGAGGATACTTTCAGAGCTAATGCAAGAACGCACAACAGCCCTGCCCTAAACCGATACCCTGTGCAATAACTGCCACCTAACATTCGATATTGAGCATTACGTGACTGAAAGTTCATCTGAAATAGATGCTGATTTACCCTGTCCTGGAGCAGGTTTGGAGCACCTTTTTTTTTTTTTTTTTTTCTTTTTTTTTTTTTTTCTTTTTCTCCCCCTTCCCCCCCCTGAAGCAGTTTGCTGTTCTGTTTTTTAGCTTTTGCATGGGCAAGTACAGTTAACAGGCCTTAGCTTCCCACTGTATAAACTGAACATCTCTAATAAAATAAATAAATTGACAGAGCAGAGGGGTGGCCACAGACCGCCTAGTTCATCGACATGCAGCACAGGAAGAATGGCCAGGCCCCAGCCCAACACAACACCTTACATGGCAACTGGCAGGATCTGTCTCTGTAAGAGTCTTGTTTGAATTCACTCCAAATTCATCCCTCTTGAAGATGTTTTGTGTATAAAGGAGACGTAAAATACGCTGCTGAAGTGGTGTGGAGCTCGTGGCTTGAACAAGGCAAACAGATTTCTGTCCAAAATACTTCTCAGCCTTGAATGCCGAACAATTATGAATTAAAAGTTCATTCTACCCAAAGACACTTCTGTGGCCTAGAGGTCAAATGTAGTTAAAATGTAATTCTGTATTCCTGCTGGATCAGTGAGAAAGGAAAGGTGACTAAGTTCAGCTTTATGGATTGTTTCGATCAGTCTTTGATGTGATGATGTCGCACACTTCTTAATCTGCGAGCTGCTGGCAGACTTAAACAGCTTACACTACTCACATTTGTAAAGATGGGGCCAAGACCCTAAGTAAATCAAGACTTCCTTCTGTTTCTGTGGTCCTGATTATCCTGTTACTATTTATTTTGCTCCGTCTTGCTCTGTGTACGTAGGTGCAGAGCCATTGGAACTCGAACCTCTGTGAGCCCAACCCATGTAAGAATGAAGCAACTTGTCACAGTATGCTGGGAGATTTTTACTGTGCATGCACTGAGGACTATGAGGGAAAGACCTGTGCGGATCGCAAGGACCACTGCAGGACCACCCCATGCCAGGGTAATGCATACTAGCCCTCTGGACATCTGATTGGTTTTATCTGCATATATAGAGCTGATCTGCAATTTTTGTGTTTCTTTTTTTTCTCCCTCATAGTGATTGACAGCTGCACAATCACTGTTGCAAGCAACACCTCAGTTGGAGGTGTGAGACGCATCTCATCTAACGTATGTGGCTCTCACGGCCACTGCATCAGTCAGCCCAGCGGCAACTTCACCTGCACCTGCGACCCTGGCTTTACTGGCACTTATTGCCATGAAAGTAAGTTGCTGTCCCATGCTTTATTCATTACCTTTTCAGCAATCAACATGTGCTCTTACCTTAGCGATCCTTTATTTCCTTTTTTCAGATGTCAACGACTGTGTGAGCAGCCCCTGCCGAAACGGCGGGACATGTATCGATGGCATCAACTCTTTCCAGTGCTTCTGTCCCGATGGCTGGGAGGGCAAATTGTGTGACCTCAGTGAGTGTAACTGGCATCATCACCTCCCTTCTCAACAGTCCCCCTTCATGTTGGTTAATGCTCACTTTGCTTTTCTGCCTTTTTAAGATGTGAACGAGTGCAGCCGGAACCCGTGTAAGAACGGTGGCCACTGTCAAGACCTGGTCAACGACTTCTTCTGTGAGTGCGCTGATGGCTGGAAGGGTAAAACGTGCCACTCGCGCGAGAGCCAGTGTGACTCCAGTACTTGCGCCAATGGGGGCACATGCTATGACCATGGAGATACCTTTCGCTGCGCTTGTCTACCTGGCTGGGGTGGCCACACCTGCAACACGGGTAATCTTGCTGACGTATGAGGTTTTGTTTGAGTGAATGAGTGGCACTGGAGTTTGTATTGGCAAATGTGAACCTATTCTCTTTGTTCTTCAGCAAAAAACAGCACATGTGCTTCCAGTCCATGTGTTAATGGAGGAACATGTGTTGGAGGTGGCGACACGTTTACCTGCATTTGTAAGGACGGCTGGGAGGGACCTACATGTTCGCAGAGTCAGTTGCCTTTTTCTTCCTCCTTTAATTTGATAATTTGAGTTTGTCATGTTGTTGTATAAATTATCATGGAAATACCAGCATTTCTTGTTCCAAATCTGGTTCTATCTGACTTTCTTTTTTTTCATTTTTCTCTCTTCTTAACAGACATCAACGACTGCAACCCTCACCCATGGTAAGTAAGCTGCAGCATTCCTGCCACCACCATATTTATCCTACTCTAATCAGGGCTGTTGGTGGTTCTGTTGTCCCTGCTGTCTGTGGTGACCCTCCCCTTCCCTGTACAACTTTGACCCACCAGCTGTGCATGGCTTTCGGCCCAGTTCCACCCCTTGTTTTTGCCCTCCATTCTCTCTGAACAGATATGTAGGAAAGGTAGGAGGAGGAGGAGGCTGGACAGGCTGAAGGTTAGAAGGGGGTGTTGTAAAGCCAAGGGAAGATGTCCCTTGAGCCAACAGCATGGGAGAGTGCAGGATGGTTTTAATGGGGCACACAATAGAACCAATGGCCCTAAAGGGTGCCCCCAGCGGTGAGGGCTTGAGGGATTGGGAGGAGGCAGGGCTGACTCTTTCTCCCGCAGCCCTTGTTGCCCTCCTGCCATTCTACCCTGCTGACCCTCAAGTAGGGGATTGTGGATAAGGATGGGAAAAGGGAGGAGGGGACAGGGAGAGCAGCACAGCATGGGGCCAGCAGGGATTAGCATCTGAAAAGTGCAGTATTGATGAGTGGGATGAGGACTTTGTAACCTTTCCTGTGCTGTATCTTTATTTCTGTGCATCCTCTTTCTTTGCATTCTTATTCTTACGTTTATGTATATATTGGTTTATTCTGTGAATCAACCTGCAGTCAGTAATTCCGCATCTACTCTCTTCTGCAGCTACAACGGAGGAATCTGCGTGGATGGCGTCAACTGGTTCCGCTGCGAGTGCGCCCCAGGCTTTGCCGGGCCTGACTGCCGCATCAGTGAGTATTCACAGGGAGGAAAAGTGGGAACGATGAATGCCAGATTACAGAGCATCCTGTGTACTTTGACCTCTCAGAGGTACAAAGGTTAACCCTTGCTTACAAATAGACAGAAGAGATGAATTATTCAAGCAGTGGCAGAAATTCCTCGCCGCTGTCCGGGAGCTGTCTCTTTGTCTCATCCGAGTGTTTATGCCTCTGACAGAAAATGGTCTCTTAAGGATTTCATGCCATTTCTCTGACTTCATGTCTGGAAAGCAATTCCAGGGAGGAGATGTTTCACAGCAGTTTTTAAAACTTTTTTTACTGTTCCTAGTTAAATCTGTATTCCTTTTTTCCAGACATTGACGAATGCCAGTCATCACCCTGTGCTTACGGAGCTACGTGTGTGGATGAGATCAATGGCTTCCGCTGCATATGTCCACTTGGGCGCTCTGGACCTCGATGCCAAGAGTGTATGTTGCTTTTCTGAGCTGCTTTCAAGTATAGACTGAAACCTGAAGCCATGTTCTATATTTCTCAAGCTATGAGTAGAATTTGAATTGTTGTTTGAAATTGAATCAGTACGAGTTTATTTAGAGATTCACTTTTGTTGTGTGATGCAGTCATAGGCATCGGGAAGACGTGTCATTATACTGGACTGCAGTTCCCTCACGGCAGCCGCTGGGAGGAAGACTGCAACACCTGCCAGTGTATTAATGGCAAAGTAGAGTGTACAAAGGTAAATGTTGCCTTCTCTCACAAGAAATACAATGTGTAGATTCTTAACATAGTGTGAGGTAATAGAAAACATTGTAAAGGGGGAAAAAAAAAAAGATTTTTTTTCTTGTGGGAATGACCTCTGATTTGTGTAACTCTCTCGTCAGGTGGTGTGTGGCAGGCGGCCATGCTTACTTCCAGGAGCCCCTGGGAGAGACCAACACGTCTGTCCAGCGGGCCGTGAGTGCCTAGAGCATGAATTCCTCACCTGCCTCTCTCCTCAATGCCACCACTGGGGCTTCTGTTCAAGTCCTGAAACCCCACCAGCGTTCCACACCAAGTGTGAACCCAATACAGGCTACTTAGGCAACAACTGTGCCCGAATTACACTCATCTTTAACCGGGACAAGCTACCCACAGTGAGTTTTGGATTAAGATCCCAATTGTCTAGCTGTTTGTCTTTTGTTAAAAACCGCAGCTTGTCATAATTTAAGAGCAGATGGGCAAACAGTGTGTTCTGTTGTTAAGTACTGATTGTGTCCTAGGGTACAACAGTGGAGAATGTATGCTCAGAGCTGAGGTACCTGCCTACTACGCGGAACCTTGCCAAAGATGATGCCTTGCTGGTTCTTTGTGAGCTCTCGTCCTCCAACCTGGATGCAGTGGAGGTTGCCATGGTACGTGAACCATTTCAGTAATTTATGTAACGGGGTGTATGTGTATCAAAATTTAAAACCTGTGGCTATGGAGTTTGCTGGTTTTACTTCAGTAAGATTAAGATTCAGTTATTTGTCACATGTATCTTACGGCACGGTGAAATTTTTTCACACACATCCTAGTACGAAAGCTGGTGTCAGAGGGCAGGGTCAGCCAGGATACAGCTCCCCTGGAGCAGGCAGCGTTAAGGGCCTTACTCAAGGGCTCAACAGTGGCAACTTGGCAGTGATGAGGCTTGAACCCCAGACCTTCCAATCAGTAACCAATTGTATGACTTCCACCGAGTTTACACCATTTAGCCAAAAGTATATGAACACCTAACCATTAAACATCTTATTTTTAAACTAGGGAAGTATTATTGAGTCGTTACCCTTTTTGCACCTGTGGAGATTTGACAAAGAGGTCAAGTGCTGATGTCCAGCAAGAAGGCCTGGCATAGATATTCCCCTCTTAATTGCAGTGAAAGGATATGTTAATGCTACAGCATATAGCAGACAATTGTTTCTTCAACTTCGTGGCAAAATTACCACAATTCAAACTGTCTTGCCAAAAACCAGGGTTTTGATTCCCTAATCGGAAACTCCAGCCATTGGGGTGCTGGCACAGATTAAATAGGGAGTATTGGCTTTGAGGAGGGCATGCGATGTAAAACCCGTGCAGATTGGATGATCCTTTGTGTAGAAGAAGAGTACATCACCACTCCAACCTCACTCTCTATACTGCTTATCCCTGTGTAGGATCTCGGAAGGCCTGGAGTCAGTCTCAAGGGTTCTCGGGGCACAAGGCAGGGTACACCCTAGACAGTGTGCCAGTCCACTGCAGGGCACAAGCACACACACTACAGGGAATTTGAAAACTCCAGTTAGCCTAGGAAACCTACCAAGCACGGGGAGAACATGCAAACTCCATGCATACAGATTCGAGGTGGGAATCGAACCCACAGTGCCGCCCCACCACTGCAAGCTTTCAAATTAAAATCAGCAGTGTTTTTTTTTTTTAAAGTTTATAATTTATCGTGAGGACTCCCACAGGCGCCCTGTTTAACATCGTTCCTTTGACTTCAGTATGCATTCTCTTGAACTCCACAAAACCTGTAAGTTGACTTTCTGCAGGGAAACGGAAGTAAAAACCACAGGTTCTGTCTTTTTAAATCTGGCTTTCCTCTACAAAACGGGCATGCAGTGTCGGTAGCAGATTCGGTTCATTTTGTTTTTACAGGGATTTATTTAACCAACTGGCAGCAGTTTAGGTATTGATATTAAATAAACCTATTTAATATATTTATTTTGATATTCTTGTTCAGTCATGTGTGTGTGTGTGTGTGTGTGCTGTTATACAATGAAGCTTTTGCATTTCATCTTTTCTATGAGTCATTGTGGCTTATTTGGATTGCTAAGTGCTTTTAGTTGGGTATGGATTTATGTGATACACACATTATAACAAGCTGACTCACATCTTCAGGAACTGCTGAGGAATGCTGAGCTGCAGGTCTTCGCATGTTAGAGATTTCATAAAAATCAATGGCATGAAATGCAAGAATGATCGTAATCACTGCAACGACATGCTTCCTCATTGCTCTTGTTTGAACTCGGCACATACAGTAGCATATTTAAAGTCATGCTTTTACATTTGCTGTCCTTTGAGTCTTCCTTAATTTCCCATAAAACATAATTCTGACCAAGATCTTTAGATGGCCGTATTGCCAAGTTTATTTTTTTATATTCTCCATCAGGATCTCTTGAAATGCGTATTATTTTTCTACTTCCTCCTGTCACGCTGTCTCTACACCATACACACATGCACACAGACACTCCTAACATCCAATGTTGGCTCTGTGCAGTCCTTCCAGCAGGACGAGCAGCCTGACCACAGTCGGATCCAGGAGGCGGCCAGCACCATCGTCAGCACGCTGTCCAAGCGCCACAACAGCACCATCATGCTGGCCGTCATTGAGGTCAAAGTGGAGACGGGGGTCGCGCCTCAGTCTGTGGGTGAGTATCCACCAATTCGTGCAGATTAAACGGCTGTGACTAGAGGGCGTCTGGAGAACAGCGGCTGTAAAACCAGTGTGATTCATCCTGTTTTCTCTCACTGGAGTTGATTCTACATAGGAACGGCATGACTAAGCTGTAGTCACTGTCTGCATGCTTTCAGCCTGTAATGACTCCTAAAGTGTCCTAAATGACAAGGTCTTTTCTGATGGAAGCGCAGTAATTTTTAGGAGACGAAAGGTTGAAAGGTGCCTCAAATCTTAAGAAGCTTTTGAAGTAGAAGAGGGTGGATTCTCTTTTGAGTCTGGTTGCTCTCAAGGTTTCTTCCTCGTGTCATTCTCAAAAAGGGTTGAGATCCACATTTATTTGTTTAAAAGCATTAGCAACTATCTGTTGTTAAAAGTATGATACCAATAAAATGGAGTTTATTACAATTGTAAAGCTTTCCATATAAATTCGTTCATGTTGTAAGACGATCGTCTACAATTTATCTGGTGAAGATTCATCCTGTCCCTAGTTTTTAAGATTAACAAATAATAATAATGGTGAATTAATTAGTAATTATTGTATTAATGGTTGCCTCATATTTTAATAATGTGTTTTGCATGTAAACTCCAAACGAAAATGTAATCGTGTGTCATTATTAATGTAACAGGGCTGAAAACATTTACAAATGCGCAAATGATTTATTTCATAATTTTTCATGTCGTGGTGATTTTACAAAAAGAGTACTGAACGGATTATTATTATTTTTTGTTTGTATGCAGATTACCTAGTGCCTGTGCTGTGTGTGGTCTTCTGTGCACTCTGGGTGTTCTGTGTGATCGTCTGCGTGTGGTGGACGCGCAAGCGGCGAAAAGAGCGCGAGAGGCGTGAGCGTGCACCCGTGGAGGAAAGTGTCAACAACCAGTGGGAGCCACTGCGACCAGTGACACGGCAGCAGCACAAGGACAACCGTGACGCCGAATACGAGCGCGCCAAGCTGATGGGCAACACCGAGCGGGCGTGCAAAGGCTGCGAAGAAGACCAGCTGAAGGAAGATGATGAGGAGGAGGAGGAGGAGGAAGAACTAGAGCTGTGCGAGGAGTGGTGTGGGACAGAGGGCAGCAAGAGGCCCATCCAAAAGTACTCGAAAGCAACAGTGCAAATGAGCAGCGAGCTGATCTGCACCACACGCAGCAGCAACGCTCCCCTCAAAGCGCCGCACCGGACAGCTCACAGCCACAAAGACAACCGCTGGAAAAACAAAAACAGCGCCACTGGCCAAGACCCCAAAGAGCTGTATGTATAGACGCTATTGCACAGACCTGGGCAAAGAGAGAGGCTTATTTTCTGACGAAGAAAACAACAGACTGTTGAGTTTGAGAGAGAGACAGAGAACTTTTTTTTTTTTTTTTTTTTTGTGCTTCACCGCCTTTTTATTTAATGTGGTGAGATATTTTGAGTCTGAGATGTTTGTTTCACCTTGAATTCTTTTTTTTTTTATGTACAGATGAAGAGAATTTGTTTTACTTTATAAGAAAAGGTGAAGAGATGGCCACTTTTTTTAATGTACTGCTGAAAGAAAGCAGGAAATTATGGAATATATAAATATACATATATATAACTGTGTAAAGATTTTTTGTTGCTGTTTAAAGATGATTCTGATTTTGTTTTGTTGAGTGGCCTGGATTTTGGATGGGGGTGCCAGGAAAGAGCACTGGCCCTGTGGACAGAAGTAAGAACTTCTCATGTTTTTTTGTTCCACCCACCCCCAATATCATTCATCTCGTCGCCTCTCCTCACTCCATGCTTGCCTTATTCAGCTCGCAGGTCGTTGCCTGCGAAGTGGCCTTGTTTTCTCATGTCTGTTGTCTCTGGCTGACCACTTCTTAAACGATAAAGGATTGCAGTATTTTGAGTTGGTAGCAAGTGCCTTCTGACAAGCCCGTCGCATCTCTCGCTGCCGAGGTCAACCCCAATAGATCACAAAGGGAGTTCAAATCCCGTTTTGTACCACTGAGGTATTTGATCAAAGAAAGAAAGACATCTGTAAATATTTGTACATAGTAAAGGAGTCGCTGTGTATATTTGAATTTAGTAAATTAAGACAAGTCACACTTTTTTTTATTACTATTATAATTATGATTGAATTTATTATTATTATTATTATTATTATTATTATTATTTGGGTTTTTCGTTTGTTTGTTTTTTCTTTGTCCTTTTTTTTTTTTTTTTTACAATGCCATTCCTTTTATTTATGCCAGTTGACATAGGCAGGTTTTATACAAGTAAACAGCATCCCAGTCAGAACAGTAATGTAAGCAAAGTTCATCTTTTTTTTTAAAAATGTTTTGTTGATTTTTATTTTCACATTGACGCAAATAATTCTTTAAATTTAGG
The DNA here is from genome assembly GCA_030014305.1 of Clarias laeviceps. Lineage (NCBI taxonomy): Eukaryota > Metazoa > Chordata > Actinopteri > Siluriformes > Clariidae > Clarias > Clarias laeviceps. The sequence continues at coordinate 6,914,124 of JAQMYJ010000020.1, forward strand.
TGGTATATTGTGGCGTGTGTTTTTGCTTCCGTAAAAAAAAAAAAAAAAAAAAATCTTCTGTGCTCCTTTCAGCATTTTCTCCTTCCTTGCTGTTAGAATTCTGGAAACTTGCAGAAATTCCTGATACATGTCGAGGCCTACAGGCCAAACGCGTCGTTTATGACCGCGTTGGTCTCCCTAACCATTGTGAAATTTTTTTTTTTTTTTGGGGGGGGTGGAGGGTTGAGGCTTCATGAAGCGAACAAATTTTTGTTATAAAGCAGTTTGTTTGAGGTACCAAAAGAAAATGGATTACCTCAGAAGTGGTTAATTTATTTTATTTTTACCCCCCCCCCCCCTTTCTTTATCTTCTTGAATATTACTCATCTGGGTGACTTCGTGCTGCCACAAATATGAGGATTAAAAATAAAAGAATTGAAATGTTATTCTGAAGTAATCTGAGCAAGTGGTTAAATAAGAAACCCACATAATAAGCTGGATGTGTATTATGGAAGGGAAGGAATGGGTTGGGGGTCTGAAGAAGATTGGAAGAGAAAAAAAATGTCTTTTTTTTTTGTACAGAAAAAGTGCTTTGCAAATGTTTTGGTTCATTTAGTCTACTTTGTTTGTTCTTAGAAATAAATCAAACTATTTATTAAAGCATTTTATAACAATATGCACACGAAAACCAATGTTCTGGTATTTTAGTCTGAAATTAGCACCGAAGAAGTTTTACTCCACATCTATTGACCCACCTGTGAGGAGAACAAGTTTCCGATTTCTAACTTTGATTATAAAGGTCATAGTGCTGGAACAACACAACGGTTGAGGTTTATTATACATCAACCATATAAATAACCCTCCTTGCCCTTGCTGCAGCCAGAGGTGAGTAGCAAGACGATCAATACAGGAACTGGCTCCTTCTTCCAGTCAAGACGGCCCTGAGAGGAAACGGCCAATAGTAACGGCTCTCCTGTTCTCGGCTGACTGCACGCAGACCAATGGGATCTTCTGCTTTCTCATGGCTTCATCCATTCTGAATGTTTCATGAGGATCTGTATGACTACGCTGAGAGTTTATGGTTTTGTCTCGTGAGCTGCCACTAATGGGATTCTTCTCTGGCGGAATAATAGCGTCAGGTTTCACGTCTCGGAGGGGAGGGTTGAGGCTGTGTAGATGTTTTGAATACTGTGATTTGCTTCATTTATGGAAGTACGTCTAAACAAAGGGCTAGAGGATTAATATCAAATACAGCAGGGAAATAGCAGCGATTAGACAGCTGATGAATAGGTGCACTCGTGTGCTTTAATGATGCAGTTATAAGCGTTATGAGCTTGCGCTTAGCAGACAGAACATAGTTTACAATGCCCTCCAGAATTTTGTGCCTTGAACTGATTTTTTAAAAAGAATTTTAAAACAGCATGAAAAAAACATTTAACATGCGAAAAAAAATTATAATTCTCAGTAGAAATAATTCAGAGACTTCACATGTATACATAACACCAAAATACATGCAAACAAATATATATATAGTGACATAGTATGATACTAGTATAAGCGGCATTCAAGTCAAACTGGGACTTGTACTTCAAGCACAGTATGGTGATGAGACTCTTGGTTACAAAAAACATTTGAATGGTGATAATGTTTTAAAGAAGATCGTACATCAGTGAATGATGCCTACTGCAGACGTTCCTGTGAACATTCAAAGAGTGGAACCCTTGATCCTTGAAAATTGAAGGATAAATTGTCACTGACTTATGGAGGAGACGCATGAGAACTGTACACACAATCATTCACCAACACCACTTGCACTTACGGACATGACTCCAAGCCATTTCCACATGTTTGGGCCATTAAAGGAGTTCCTGGGAGGCCAGAGTTTCAGATGTGAAGCAGACAGTCCGATCATGGCTCCGGCATACTGAGAAAATGATGGTATCCAAGCACTAGTGTAACACTGGGATTACTGTAGCAGGGGATAATATAGAGGATCCTGTTATTCTGTGCAACCTAAAGTCCCAGTTTGATTTGAACATCCTCATGTTTTTTAGAAACCTTTTTTTTTTCTCATTCCTCAGGAACAAATTTTTCATGTTCTTTTTCCCTGGTGTATAAATATAAGGGTTTACACATGCAAAGTCCCTTTGTTGTACATTATTGTAGGAAAAAGAACTTTCAACACCAAAGTGATTGCTGGTTTTTGGCCTGCACTAGTCAGGTACTGTAATGGAGGGTTTTTGTTGTTGTTTTTTCTTTTCTTTTTTTCTTTGTTTCCAGTCAAAAGGTTGGACACACCTAGTCTTTGGTCATTGTTTTTATTTTCGACATTATAGAACAATAATGAAGTATCAGAATTATGAAATAACACAAATGGAATGATGTGCTAAACATGTGTTAAAAGGGTTAAGAAAAAAATAAATGTTTCATATTTTAGATTCTTTAAAGTAGCCACCATTTAGCTTGATGACATCTGCAATACTATATGAATATCGGAATATCATGACTTTGGTAAAATAATTCCAGGTAAATACCTCGTGAAGGTGGCTACTTTGAAGAATCACGATACAAAACTTTTTCACTTTTTCCTTATTACATAATCCATAGCGGTGATTTTTATTTATCTTTTTTACAACATGGAAAACGTTGATTTAAAAAATATTGGAATAAATTATAAACTGGTTGATAATGCATCACTTCCCCTATTGATCACACGTAATTAAAATTCAAGATTTTGAATTAATTGATTCCTGCAGTTGTTTCAAAAGTTTTGAAAACTTTTTTGTTTTTTGAAAAATAAAACATTTCGAAAGAAACCTTTCCTGAAAGCTTGTTAAAAATTTCAAAATATGAAATTCACCACGCATCATTAGAACTACAATTACAGTAGCATAGTGTCTTGTGGTTAAATAAGAACAAAACTAAAATTTTTGACACCAAAACAAAAGTTGCCAAAACACCCACTGTGCAGTTTACTGGTGGTTCACCTAGAATGTTAAGGTGCCTCTAGAGGTTTGGGGCCTCTATGCTGGTGTCATCCTGTAAATTCTTCTTCATGTAAGTACCAGGGCATTTCCACCCACACACAGTTCTCTATTCCAGAACTAATCATCATTTATTCTTAGTACGACTTATCACAGACAGGGCATAAGTGAAAGTTTCCCGCTCCGCTCCCAACCAAATAGAGTCTTTTACTCATTTCAGATTTTCTCCCACTATCGCTATCTCACATGTGCTGAGAGACATAAAACTGCTCCATGTCTCGCTGTGTGAGACTGCAGCATGTGGCTGAAAGCTGACACCGGATTCCTGGAGTGTCTCCCGGCAGTCAAGGACGTCTGACCCTTACACATTTATAAACACTGTGTGGTTCTATGATGACCTGAAATGCCAGGTACGCCCGTCTCAAACAGCCGCCTGTCTGCTGTCAGATCCTTCGGTTGCTACGGCCACTCCTCCTTCACAAGCTCCCTCCTTCCTCTGTTTTCAGTTTCAAAGCAGGACCAAAATTGGCTATTTGACTGATTACAGTCCGTTAAGCTTTCAAAGTCTGCCCAGGCGCACTGGCAAGCCAGTGCAAGAAAAAGGCTGTCAGAAGTGGAGGGGATGAGTGTTTCTAAGAGAGTCAAATCCATTTAGGTCGACTCAGGCTTTGGCGAAGCTTTGATGCAACACAGACACTAAACCTGAGGGATGATCAAACGGACACACTTCTCCCATTTAGCATCTACCGGTTTTCTCTGGCACATTGTTGCTTTTGTAACATCCCATGAACATGGCCAGGCTTTTTCAATGAGCTGTAGCAGGGTTCAAATAATCAGTTACAGTAGTACAGAAGCTGTACATGTTTGAAATGTGTATAACCTCTGGAATGAACAAGGCTGGCAGCGGAGAATAGATACCCCAAGGGATTAGAGAGCTGAATGCTCAAACTGACAGATATATGAGCTTCCTAAACCCATATAGATTATGAGTTTGAGTGTTTCAAGAGAAATTATGAACTTGTGATAAAGCTCATAAGTTGAAGTCTGTAAGAGGTAAATTTACAGTATTTGATTATCCTGCTGAAATAGACATTAGAAAAATGTTTAAAAAGTTGTTGAATGGTAGGATTGCTTCCTCACAGCTCCACCATGACTGGTTCAATGCTGTGCTCGGGTCGTCATATTCACTCTGTGTCAATGTGTGTTTTCTCCAGCTTCTCCGGTTCCCTCCCACTGCAAAAACATGCTAGTAGGTACGCTGGCTATGCTATAGTATTCCACCCAGGGTCTAGAGTCTCCAGTCCCTGACCCTGATAAAGTAATTGCTTTAGTGAGAGTGAATGAAATATAGTACAGTGCATCCGTTTTTATTTACTAGTAGGGACTATTTTTGTCGAATGGTGCCCCTTCGTTATTTTGATTTAATATTTAAAGTGGAACCTTGGATTGCGAGCATAATTCGTTCAGGAAGTGTGCTTGTATATCAACCACTCGTATATCAAAGCAAATTCCCCCCAAAAGAAATAATGGAAACTCAGACGATTCGTTCCACAACCCAAAAAAATAAAAAATAATTAATACAAAATATAAAGTATAAAACAAATGAACTTGCACTCGACAGTTCTGTAACTTATGCCTTTATTGACCACAAAAGAAAGGCATTAAATAGTTATAACAAAAACTAAAGACACATATGCTCTCTGCTTCCCGCGTTCAGCTGCTTGTTCTCCGCTCTTTTTGAACATGCACATCCTTACCATTACTCACAACTGCCATCTAGTGGATAGATGATCAATAAACCCACTTTAATACAATAAGAATCCTAGCTGTTCCAGACCAGAGAGAGGGCAGAGGGGCGTAAGGGGGCTGCTGTGTAGGACACACACACACCTCTGCACGAGCACACACACACACACTCATCTGATTGAACGAGTGGGTTTCCGCAAGTGGTTATAATATATGGTAACAGTACTGAGATGTTAAATCATATGTATCACTATATGTATTCCAGGTGTTCTAATAACCGTTTATTACACTAACCGTCAGTCGTCAGCATAGGTGAAAGTTGATCTGTATGGACCACTATACTTATGAGAGAGCAGCTCCTTAGCAAAATCCACATTCAAAACCAGTCACAGAAGCACTTTTAGCAAGAAAACACACTTGATAACTTTGCCATCTTAAACAACACCTTGTCTTCTTAATAATTGCATCTAAGTCATTCCGAATGTGTTGTTTTATTAAGGTCTGCAGTATGCATAAAGCTCACGTTGCATGCCTACAACCACATCACAGTTGTGCTGATATCCAGAACAACAGCACTCGCTCTCATGTGATATTGCTTAAGCATACTGCATACATTGGCCTTCACAGTCACCAGATCTCAACCCAACAAAACACATTTGGCAGATTTTTGGCCTTCAAAACACCAACAAAAGTGAATATCTTTTGTAAGAATATTTATGACCCCAGAACAATTCCGGGAATCTATGCCTGGATGTAGTGAACCATTGTCACATAAGTGTTTCCCTGGGTTTTCTTGAAAATGTGATCATAAAACCATAGTTTGTATGATTTGTATGTTACTGAACTGAAATAGATTTTTTTAAATAGCTCTGTTATAATAGTTTATTCTTTACTAGATAACATAAAATGCAGGAACATTACAGATGCTTCGAATCCTCTTATATCAAATACATCCAGAATCAGTCACATGCACTGTCAGAATGTTTTGGGTTAACCATTATAAAAAAAAAAAACAATAGAGACTAACTAAACCATGAAATAATTTTATTTATAAGGTATCTTGTTTTAGGATCATTGAACTTTTAAAAAAAAAAGCACTTGCCTTTAACAAACCAAAGGAGTGGAAACTGACACTGCTGATCATTTGGCTGCCAGGCCTCATATTACACCAGTACAATATATTTCACTAGTGACCCAGTTACACAGGTATCCAATGTTTATGCTACATCAAAAGAAGCTGCATAATTTTATCTGACTTATAACATTGTATAATACAGTACACAGCTATAATATTTATTAGCTACTGAATGGCAACACTGTCTATATACAGTACAATCCTACAGTCTGTCTGTATATATTAATAAATTATTCAGTTGCCCTATGAAGCAAACAAACACAGATGGCATACAGTTTTGACATCAACCGATGAAACGTTCTTTGCATATTCGTTTTCTTTACCTTGAAGATTCACTGACAAAATCTGCTCTGAGCTGAGGCTGCCAAGGCTTAGCAAACAGGCGAACATGTGCTGGCCCACAGCCAGTAGGGAGGTGTTTGCCCACAGGGGTGGTCACTGACAACGTGTTTAGATACCCCTTTTGGCTTTTAACCTCTCCCCATGTACTACAATCCATCATGGTATTGGATGTTTGCCTACGTAAACCAACTGCTGTGCCTGCTGCAATGAGATCAAGTGTGATTTAGTGTAGCAGAGAATGGGGTTGTAGGATCTTTATTCTTTTCTTATCCCATTTCCACACTTTTTTTATCAGTTTACCTTGATGTGAAATTTAAAGACAAATATTGTTCCTGACCAAAAAATATATTTTTTTGCATCTGTGTTTATATACTTAATACCTATTATTTCCAGTATATTATAGGCCAGGGCAGATGAACCCCACCTACGGGCCTCTGCTCTAGAGATTAGGCATGGATTATGCAGCTCAGCCTCATGGGTTCGGTTTTTGTCAGCATGATAAAGGTCATGAGCCCTATATGATTGTCACCTCAAAAATAACAGTTTGAGGATGTCTTCATACTGTACGTGATCTCATTAATTTTTTTTCACAAAGCCAAAAAAAAAACATATTTTTCTCTTTGTATATTTATAGTATCTATCTATAGTATGTCTATGGAAAGTCTTTTTCACAACTCTCAAAGGGGAAAAGCCAATTCAGTTCTGGTTAGAAGTGAAATATCTGCTTGAATATGACCTGAAGCCAACAACTAGCAGCTAATGGGAACAACATTCCCAAAAACCTGCAGATATGTTATTGTTCCAGCTGAATAGATAAACAAGAAAAAAGAAAGAAGAACAGAAAGGCCAGTGTTAAAGCCCTTGTCCACTCATCCACCATTCTGAGCTGTTGACTTTGGTCTGCTGTGCTTCCTCCTCATCAGGCCAGATCTCTCCATTTTATGACCAACTGACACTCAGATCTCATGCTTTTCTTAAAAATCCAATTGGAAGGATTGGGGACCACTGTCTTGGTATATGGAAATTGTCCAATGGACATCAAAGAGAGGCACTTCCAAAATATACACTCTGTGTCAGATTCAACTCTCAAATATCCACAGGTTCTCTCTTCCCCTGGACATCAAAAAGAACTTGAAAGAGATGTGGCGTTCCTGATGTAACTTATTCAGTAATCGTTCCAATTTCTTTTTTATGACTCAGCACATTTTAACAACCATATGTGAGCCTTGTTTCCTTGCTCTTGTTTGATTAGATTCTGTTTCTGTAAGCTGGGCAAGATCACACTCACAGTTTAGATGCTGACAAATGAGCACAGACAGGATTTCTGTTAAAAAAGTTTCTTTGAAACTTTACATTTGATTTAATTTTATTTAGTAACGGAAACACTAACCTGCTTGATCCTCAGCACACACTAAAGACCCTTTGACATTTTCAAGCATGCACAACACACACTGGGCCTAAAAATAGGAATTCATGGTCCCTCTTTCTGTAATATGTCTACAGGCGTCCACAATTAACTCGACCATGATGAGCTAATGGTGATCTAATCTCTCTCTGTGGTCACAACGTATTTGCTTTAAACCGATCGTATCTCCATACCTTCTTATGTGAGGGAATGTGCTGGAACAATAAAATATCGGATAGCAAATTCATGTCAAGCACAAATGCAATAATCTTGAAGCGGTTGCATAATGTAGACTGAGTAAATATATTTTGCTTAGAAAGTGATGTCATTGGCATTATTGGAAGACATAAACATATTTCAAGTAGAAAACTCATTTTCTAGCAAACATATACACCTACAAATGAAATTAGCTAAGACAAACCTACAGTTTATGCCTTTACAACCCTTTTCTCTTTTTTTTTTTTTTCCCAGGCAGTATTCAGGAATCGAAAGGAGTCTTTAAATAAATAATTTAGCAATAACACATTCCTGTATCAGTTTAGACATGTCTTCCAGTCATCCTGTGCTCCCGTAAAACTAAATCTTCCAAAAAGCAGAGAATAAAAGAAATGGAGTGATAAATGATGCCGTCTGGCCAAAAACAGTCACATACTCTAATATTTCATAGCTTTAGGTACAGCACATATTTGCTGTGGTATTGTTTCAACAACCTTATGCAACCTCACATTGTTTATTTCTATCCAAAGTTATATAATTTTTTTATTTTTTTTTGCCCGGGAAAGTTAAACCACTCCTTAAAGTCTTTTCCAGCATATCCCAAAGACTTTAAAGTCAGGATTCTGTGGTGCTTACTGTAATTCATGTGTGAAAATGATTCATGCTCAGAGAACCAGTCTTTCACAATTTGAGCCCAGTGAATCTTGGCAATGGCATCCTGGAATTTGGCCATGTCATCAGGAAATTCATTCAGTACATTCAGGTTATAAGCTGACTTCATTTTATTGCCGCATAACGCTGCCGAGTCTAGACCTGACCAACTGAAGCAACACCAGATTATAATACTGCCCCAGAGACTTGTACAGTGGGCACTATGTGTGATGGGTGCATCACTTTATGTATTTCCCTTTTTACCCTAATGGCCCATCATAATTTTTTTCCCTCAGGTTTAAGACTATCCTTCCAATTTTTTTAATAATGTGTTAATCAGTTCTCAACAAAATTCAAGTAATTTCAGCAATATCCTTAACCATTCTGAAATGCAGTATGTATTGCAAATATGTTTGTCACATCCATCTTCTGACATGGTTGTTTAAGAAATAAATCAATTAAAAATAGTTGCCAGCTGAAACATATTAATCACTGCAAGAATTTTCCAATCAAAGTCTTTTAATTATTTGTTTATTTAAATCCAAATATCAAAAAATTAAAAATATAATTTAAAAATATTAAATAATATTAAAATAATTTTCTAGTCCACTCTGAGTCACGATGAATCCCAAAAATCAGTCAAAATGCAAGGAATTTATTTAACAGTGCATGAAATAGTATACTCTGAGTAGAGACCTACAGCAGAGTATTCCATATCACATAAAGCTCTAAGTGTAACTTCAAAAACCAAATAACCCTCATCAATCCAAAGACTCTCTACAGAATCCATTTTTCCTAGAATCAAACATCAATCTGCAATTCTGGTCACAGGGATATTTTTCTGTCCTCTTACACCATCTTTTCTTTTCAGGGTGAAAAAAGCTTTAGAGAGAACTTTATCAGTGTGAGATGAATTAAGATGAAGGAGTTGCTAGCATGCCAAAGCAGGGTTGGGCTTCAGTAACTCTGGACTCCTGAGCTGACTCCAACAGATGTTTCATTTTTTCAGACCTATTTCTGCAAAAGGTCGGGGAGTGGTATCTCTCTGAGGGAAGGAGATCATTCTGTAGAAGTAATCTAAATCCGCCAAAGGTTACACGCTACTCTAGACTGTCTGACTGCGATGACCTAATGGTTATTCATATGGATGTCCAGATGGAATTTGAGGAGGTTATAATGTAACTGAATTCTTTTGACAGCAACTTCAACAAATACTGTTCTTTCCACTCTGGGCTACTGATTGTGATGTGAAAGGTTAGTCTTGCTCTCAGAAGAAATCACAGTGGCACTAACATCTGGGGTTGGCAGGTCCTCGTGTACATGTGGGCTGGTGCCCTGTTCAGCTGCCAGAGGTGCAGCCCTTTGATCTTTGCCTCCAAATGTGACCACTGCTGCTATCTAACTGCTATCTTCGGTGAGTGAAAGGTGTGCTTTCCCCCTCACACAAGATCAGGTCCCCGATTCCTCATGTTCCTCTGTGCTTACATTTTAGTTTGCCTCTCATATGTTTAAGATTCATATCACATCTAATGTCTTTCAGCTCTTTACCCCATTTAAAAGTGGTATGCTTTCCAGTTATTGATTCCAACTGAGGTAGTGTCAGCAGCATCTTACACTCTGAAACACAGTCCATCTGGGCCAGTGAACCATGGTGAGTATTACACTTTGAGTGAGGCCATAGCATGACAGTAGCTTGTACTAGTGCTATTTGCTGCCAAATGATTATGCAAAATAAATAGTGGGAAAAAGAAAAAAAAAAGAGGGTAAAAATAACATAATTGAACTATTCTTTTAGTTAATCTCTGTGTAACATCAAATCCCACCAGTTTTGGGCTCATGACATACTATGCTTACTCTGTTTTTGTCATCTTACAGACAGTTTAGTAAAGCTGTTGCAGGATGCACTAGACACAGATGACGTCTGTTTCAGTCCTGTTACATCTCCCGGGAAATTTGACAGTCTTAGTACCACTGCCTTGGTGACAGATACAGTACTGTATATCTTGTTCAAGCACATTATACACATTTACGGCCCACGACTTTATCCAAAGCGACTTACATATAGTGTATATTGTTATACATCTGAGCAGTTGATGATTTCGCGCCTTGCTCAAGGGCCCATCTGTGACAACTTGGTGATGCTGGGGTTTTGAACTAGGGCTCTTATAATCATTAGTCCAATACCTTAACCACCGAGCTACCCTGACCTTCTAAACATCAGAAAGAACATTTAAAAATGAATATAAGATTATCATGACAAAAGGGAGGAAGACAAAAAAGAAGTAAGATGGCGGACATAACAGAATCGAACACATTTCAGTACTTATTACATACAGTGTGATAGAGCAGCATCACATTGATCAGGGATGTGATGAGCTGGCTGACTGTTGCTTACAAGTAAACTACTGTACAAACACTCTGACTGACAAGGCATATGGCCAGAGTAAAGGAGGTGTCACAGATACTTAAAAGTATAGAAGCATGTTAGATAAAGATATTTTGATTATGTATAATTATGTTTTCTTCTTTCCCTGAGAATTTCAACCTCCCAGATAGAACTTACTAGGCAATTTGTTGTAGCGCTTGCCCAGGAAAGTCTGGTAGGGCATGGTGCACTGTACATTTCTCATCACATAATGGTGCTAGTAATTTGGATGCTATTAATTTGCAAACACCAAGCAAGTTGTGTATCTATTCTCATTACTGTACTTAAGTACATGACTCACTTTAATAGCCCATTTTAAGTACAATTAAATAAGAGTACTTTTAAAAAATAAAGTAAAAAAAAAAATGTTCAGCTTAAGTACATTTATTTTTGATCACCTTTTTAGAGTAAAATATAACGCATTTCCGACAGAAAGACAAGTCGAATAAAAAGCATTATGTGCAATTTTATATAATTCAATTTTGCCAGTCAATCAAAAGATAAAGCATTTTCCTTCTAAAAGGCTTCAGCTGTCACATGCTCAGTCAGCAACAGCAATGTTTGTGCCAGTTAAGACAAATGAGCATCCCATGCACAATTTGTTAGGTACCATCATTTTCAAATGCTTCAAAGAAAACATAGTGATGAAATCATGTAAGCCGAAACCTGTGGAGCTTTCAGCATCTCACAGCCCAACATTCAACCCACAGAAACAAACAGGTAAGCCATTAGCTAGCCAGACATACCTTTTATTTTGTTACAGTGGGAAACTTTCTTTAGTGCTGTAAAAGTTGCACACTTTTACGATTTCGCTTTAGTTTTGATTACAGCACACAATGTGGTGGCCAGTTCATGTGTGAAAATGATTCTTCATGCTCCCAGAACAACTTTTTGAGTCCTGGAATATGGCTGTGGCATCAGGGAAGACAAACTCCATAGATTTGATAACCTGGTCAGTCAGTACATTCAGATCACCATCTGACTTGATTTTATCAACACATAACGTTGCTGAGCCTAGACCTGAGCAACTGATGGTGTTCCTTTAAGCAACAACATAATCAAGCCTCCCATTTATCTTTAAATCATGGAAAAGGCTGTAGCTCAGTAGCTTGGCTAATAAATGCAATGGAATAAGTCATTACATCCTTTAATTAAATATTTCAGTCAGTTATTTAGGTATCATTACAGTACTGAGACGGTGATGATTAAAGTGGCCTTCAGTCAGTCTTGTCTCCTAGTTCATGTTTAACCTTAGTGCCAGTTCATGTGTGAAAATGTAAGAAAGCTTGAGTTGTAGTTTTTTTGTTGGGTTAATTGAATAATCTTGTTGTTATTTTCTTGTCTCAGGTCTTATTTGACTGATTACTAAGAGTTTGTTGATGTAAATGCGGACTTCTCTATACATGCTAAAGTTTTGTTTCAAAACTGTGCTTTTTCTATATACTACCTCTGGATACATTTTTTCATAAACATCTCATTAGCTTCCACTGCTATACTGATGGCATAGCACATAAGCTATACGCCTCAGTAAAGCCAGATGAAAAATACCAGATAATCAAATCAGAATCAACATCTTTTCAATAGCCAGTATGATTTACATAAAGGCATTTGACTTGTTACAAACCAGTAGTTGTATATATGATTCTGTATATGGATTGTATTAAGGATCTTAAGATTTTCATGAAAAAAAAAGATAACTAGTCTATGCAGTTTTTCCAGGTGCCAGGAGAGACAGCATCAGACCCTGCTGCTTTCGTATTAATTATGTTTCTGAATTCCTTGCATACTTGAAATATAAAGGTATGAAGGTATGAAGTTATTGTGATTAGGAAGGGATTTGTCAAATTAAGAATAAAGAACATTGGATGTTGAGTAACTTCCACTAACCTAATCGTGGGAAAACAGAAGTGCTTCTAGTTCTATAGGACCAGATGCAGCTAGAAGTTAACTTGGGATATAAGATGGGATAATGATTGACCCCATATCTCATTCAAAGGTCATGTAGATACTAATATACTGTAACTAGGACAGCTTTTTTATCATCTCAAAAACATTACTAATATGAGAAAAAACAGTATAATCACTTCAAGAATATAACGTAAAATATAATTTACTACACGATGCTGAAAAATTGTTTCTTGCTTTTGTTACCACTATGTTGGACTATTGAAGCGCATTGCCATCTGAATGTTTCATTAGGTGAATAAACAAGCTCCAGTTTGTCCTAAATGCAGCATCCCGATCATGCATATCTTATAAAACCTTGCAAAGTACTATTAATCACCTATAACTAAACTGTTTTGTGCTACAGAACCTGACCAAACTTTTGGTCTTTATGATCTGTCACCCTGCATTGATCATGTGGTGCTAGCTGTTTGTTGGTACCTAGAATAACAAAGACTACAGCAGGAAGCAGAGATTTATATACTTTTATATGCTTATTTACAGAACTGGTTACAATTAAGGTTTGAAATTTAGACATGACCTCAGTCTTTAATGCTGTATTGTAAATCTGTTTATTTTTTGTCATGTCTTCATAAATAGTGCTTCTCCTAGGTAAAGGCACAGATCTTAAGGGTTCTGGAATATTTGGATGTAGTCACCCCATTCACTCACAGGTTTATTGACAATGGAGTGCCAGCTGCTTAATACTCCAAAGTCTGTTCAAATCTGTATTACCTTTAGAATGACTTCATGTTATTTATGTCCCTGCTTGGACTTTAAGCACAATCTACATCTACATTTAAACCACTACAGGATAAGAGTATGCATATTAACCCATGTGCTTCCACTAAGGTCTTTCTCTAGCCTAACGGTGGCTGTGAGATTTCTGTGGATGGTAATGTTGTTGCTGTTAGTCTTTCAGCTGCTCTCGGCAAGGGGTCGCCACGGCGGACAATCCAGTCCACTAATACAAGCTTGGAACAGGTTTTATTACTGACACAACGCTCCCATTAAATCTGGGCCGGCACTGGATCCAGTGGCTGGGAATCGAACATAACTGTCTCAGCACAGCTTAATAAACGCACTAGAACGTACAATAATCTCATTATATAGTCAACAACTTTACCTGTATACGATAACTTCAAACTAAAACACTACTGAAATAATATATATATATATATATATATATATATATAGTACAGTTTG
>JAQMYJ010000020.1:6929427-6944644 GCA_030014305.1 Clarias laeviceps
ATATAAACATTAAATTATTAAATGGATGAAACTAGTACTTTTGTAAATCTGTGTACAGAAAAGTGACATATGGCATTAGACATATAATTCATATTCATAAACAATTATTTGATGTAAAAACAAGGCTGTTATTATGAATTCCCCAAAACAAGCCCAGAATTGCTCCGGTGCAGATTCAAGTATTTGGGGAAAGCCTAACAACGCCCTTATTTACAGTACAGGTAATTTGGCAGTATAAATAAGTAGGCCCACATTTAGCCAATGAGCCTGGGGTCCTGCTCACCCCCGGGGGGGGGGGCAGATGTTTTATGTTAATGACAGTAAACTAATTAAAAATTTTCAAATAAATATCTACAATAAAACTTAAAGTTAAATAATTTCTAAAATGTGTTATATGATACCAACACTTAGTAGAATCCCTGAAATAACAACAAAATGCTGGCACACAGATTTGTTTCCATGGCACACTGTACTATCAGATGGACGAAGGTAGTAGATTCACAGCCCATCAGGAGGCCTGTGCCATTGATTGATGCTAAAGATAAATCTCCTGCAGGGGCCAATGGCTAAGCTGTCCTCTCCAATTTAGCTCTTCTTATTTTACAGAGTCTTAAATATCGCTTTCACCTTCTCCTTCTGTTTTTCCACCTGCATTGCTGAACTTCTTTCTACACTATGTGGCATGATAACACAGTTTCATTGGTCTCTGATCAGTAATGTCTACTTATTGATACCAAATGAGTTTCAGTATCAAATAACGATGACAGAGATGTGTGTGTGAAGCTTTTCTGGATCTTCAGCTTGCCTGCAGAGTTGAAGGAGGAGCTTAGCACAGTGTGGGGATGACCAGTCCTCAGCCCCTCTGCAGGGTAATCTGTTTTGTGAATAAGGCATGAGGGAATAAAGGGATATCTAAACTAGAACTGAGTAAATTCTTCTGGTTTATGTGTGACATAAGCTACTTTCTTGGATTTATATCCATTTGTTTCAATAACAATTCACAAACTCCAAAACAGTTTCTTTTTGCAAAATACACTTCATGTGTATGTTTGTGTATAAATCATGCCAAACCTTTTGTAAAGGACTCATTGTGTTTGCATCTCCAATTTAGTGATTTTGTGTGTTTAGGTTAAGAGATTACATTGTGAGTGCCGCACACCCAAAAAAGATAATTTATGGAGTTTTAGCATGTTTATGTGTATTATATTATGCAGGTTACTAGAATTCCGCTCATGGTGGTCAATCAAGTCTTTTAAATGTCTGTTACAGTTAAGAGCAAGGCACTATAAGCTTTAAGGTTGGGCTGCATCACACTTTGTTGATTATTTTCCAATTACAGCATGTGCAAAATGATTTAAAATCCTCCTACAACAGCAATTTGCAAACACTAACAATTGTTATTTTAGACATCCTGCTTTTTATCCATTTATTGGTATATAGCTAATTTATACAATGCCAGGCCATAAAAATGTTCCACACTCCAAGATTTCGATGACCACCTTTGACGGTGCAGTGTGGTGGTTTCAGGACTGAAATTCCTACAAACAGTTTTGTACCTGTTCCGTGCCTCCAATAATGAAATTGGACTCAATGTACTTAAACACCACTCCTGTTATACTGAACTTTCAGCTTCCTAACAAACAGTATGACTGCAGATTAATCTCTGCTATCTGATATCACCCAAATGAGGATGGGTTCCCTGTTAAGTCTGGTTCCTCTCAAATATTTCTTCCTATTGCCATCTCAGGAAGTTTTTCCTTGCCACCTTGCTTATCAGAGACAAACTGATCATTTTGATTAATACGTATTGTATACAGTATATCAATCAAATTGATATTTATATGAAATAAATAAAATCAAATTGAATTGGTGGCAAGTTCATGTCTAAAAATGATTCCTTATGCACATAACTTTTTTCCATTGCTCCAAAGTCAAATCTGATTATGTCAAATCTAATAATCCATAGCAAATTTAATTGTTTTTTCCTGTATTTCTGTTTTCTTTTGGTCAGACAGTTGTTTAGTTACGATCCTGTGAGTTCTCATCACATTGTACTTATGGAAATTCTCTTACTATTATTATTAAACATAGATGTGGGTTCTACTGTCAGTCTCTTTACCGTGCATCTAATTGATCTCCATTTATGATTTATTTCTGACCACATTTCTTCCATGAAGCTGAAGGTTTAGCAAAGTTTTAATAATGTATTGGACAGTTTGTAATGCATTTTTAGTCATTTCAAATCTTCTTAATTGTTTTTGGTACTTGATGCAGTCCAATAATTTGACCCTTCTGAATGGTAACTTTTTTGGCACGGCAGTGTGTAACTGATAAATCAGAAATCCCTCCAAGATTTCAACCTAGATCTTCACACCTATTGTAGCTTGTATCTTCCATGAACTCTCACCAATTGGAATATACTGTACAATCTTCATGTTCACTGCATTACTTAATAATACAGTGTTTGCCAGAGTTTTTTTTTCTTCTTGTCTCTCTTGCTTAAACACAAATCCGTAGAGTCCTTATTTATTTCATTAAATGAAATTCCCTTCCCTTTGCAAAACCACCATCTGCGAAAGTTTCACAATTCAATAGTCAGGTCAATCAGGACATGGCTCCTAAACGAATTTACATTTAAATAGAGAGAATATGTAGTAGCATCTTGCCTGATTCTGGGAATTATAGGGTGAGATGTAAGGAAGTAAATCATAAAAGGCATCCATTACAACATTCATTCTCTAACAAGCCTGCCAGATTGTTGCTGTAAGGTAAATAATTGAGAAGTGAGGACATGGTGAGCCTCACACAGGTTCATCTTGTTATTTACACACCCTGCCGCTGAAAATGTTCCAAAGGCACTGGAAGCCATTCTAGGATTGTTGCTTTTGAATAGAATACACATTTAATTAGGATAATTCGGGAGGTTTTTTTCCAGCAATAACTTGCCTTATCCATAAATTTCAGATTTTTCTTTTGTTTGTTTAATGCTTCATAATAAGTTTATTAACTTGATCAAGTTTTATTGTTTACTGCCTTGACAATGCTGTAACATGACACAGGCAGCATTGATAATCACTGTATAACCTTACACAGAAGATTATAAATTCAGAGCTTAGTTTGAATATTTATTCAGGATTTAATAATGCACGGTTTTCCTGCTCGACTCTTTTCCAGATATGAGCCATTGTTCATTTTGTATTTGTTTAGTTTAGTTAAAGTACTCACAAAGTTTATGATTATAAACCACCCTTCTGTCTGAATGGAGAAAATGTCTCTCCCAGCCTCTGAGTTCTCATAACTGATTACAGAAAGTTCCATAATGTGTATTGTAGCAAGGGAACAATGTCATTTCCATAGTAGGAACTCTGGGTTCCTGTTGATAAGATGTCGTCTGTTCATAGCCAAGTGGTGTTTATGTGCATTTGGACAGTGAGTAAAAACAATCTTTCAGTCAAAAGGGACAACAGTGTTGGTGTATAAATAGCCAAGTGTGGATAAGCATCAAAGGACTGAAAATTCCTCCCAGCAAACAGGATTTTAAGGCATGATCTAAGATGGATGCGTGCAAGACTCATCAGGCTGGCATTCTGAACATTTATACACTAGGAAAAAAGGTTCCTTAAGGGTTATTTGGAAAGTTAGGGGAATGTTGCATTCTAAAAGTTACTACAATAGTATGATAAAAGGTCAAGGAAAAAACATTACAATCCCAGAAGGTATTAAAAGTATTGGAAGACAATTTCTTCACATGAAGCTGAATGAATTTTACTCTTACTTTACTATTTCAGCAGAAAATGTCAGCAGATTAATTCACAGATAGGACTTTGTACTAATACAGAAGATACACTGATCAGCCATTACATTAACCCGATCAGGTGAATTGAATAACATTGATCATCAATTATATGCCAGTAAATTGGTGACAAGATCACAGCCATCCAAGCCTGATCAATGCCTGTGGAGACCAAAGGACAGCCTGTCTGGTCCACAAATTGCTGAAAAATGGTGATGTTGGTTATAATAGAAAGGTATCAGAACACTCAATGCATCACAGCTTGCTGTGCAACAAAGACCAAGGTTGTTGATCCGACAGATTTCAGTCAAATCAAGCATTGAAGGGATATGCTGGATAACGGAGTCCAATACATGGAGGCCCCATCTTGCACCTTACAGAACGTAAAAGGTGCTTCTGCTAATGTCCTGGTACCAGACACGACAGCACACCTGTAGAGGTCTTTTGGTGGCACAAGGAGAACCTAAAACATAGGTGGTTTTAATGTTAATGTTTTGGCTGATTAGTGTAGTTTGCAATGGCATTGCACAAGCAAGCACAAACCTAAAGTTACAGAGTTTCTCAACTTCACCTAAGGCAACCATCAAAAACCAATGATGATAAACAAAACCGTGTCATTTTTCTTAACTCTCTGCAGTACTCTTTCACAGCAGACTTGTTGCGGCAAATCGTAGAGAAGCCATTTGTAGAAGTGTGTGGGTACCTACAGGCTACATGACAATGCTTCATGCTGTGATGGACCACAGAATGGCGCCATGGAAAGCCGCTCTGGTCGTCTTTTTATTGCCTGCAGTTTTTGGCTGTGTTACAGTCTGTTCCTCTGCCTTGTTCACAGATAATTGCTCTGAACATTGACATATGTGTAGCTTGATAGCCATATAGCTTTTTCTTTTAGCTTTGCCATGAATCAGGAATGTAGAGACTCTACTGCACTATAGATATCCTTGCATCTGTCCTGGAAATCTTGATGAACCTTATTTGTACTTTTTTTCCTTTAAAGGTCAAAACCATAACTTTTCCATTCGCAATTGTATGACTTCTTTGGAACCATAAAGGCCAGTGATCTCTTTTTGAGTATGTTCTTGAATGTGTTCCACGTTGACACTCTAAAAATAGCCTCAGTTCCCGACTGGATGTTTACAGCACCCCCTTCAACACTTGATCATATGACTGAAGGGGTGTGGGGTGGGGGTCTGCAGGTGGGGGTGGGGTGGGGGTGCAGGAGTCTGGATGGGTGGTGGATTACACACTGTAGAGCCAGTCAAGTTGGATTGCCAGGAAACTGAGTAACTAAAATTTTACAGGGTGCATACTCAATCGTGTACACGATGTCTGCATTTTGGACAACACATTGGATGAAGTTCAGAAATGAAATAATCATCTATTTATTCAGCTCAAGCTAAATGTTTTTAATGAGAAAGTTGCCCACGGGTTCAACACCTAGTTTGCATTGGATAATTCTGTATCTTGAAACGTTACCCATAAACTTAGATTAATGACTGGGAATAATAAACATATGTATGCCTGATTGTATCCAGCAGCCAAGCATTAGTGCGCCTGATTGGAGCAAAACCCCAGTGACAGAGTAGCTGTGTGAGAGAGTGGCTCCCAGGGCAGCTGTCTGATCCCTTCACGCAATGCTGAAACCGCCCGTCAGCGTCACTCGTCATTTCCACGACAACAGGAGTACTCTCTGGGACTTAGTTGTTGGCTCACACAAACACACCCCTACCCACCACTCACACACACACACACACACCGCCAAATGCGAATGTAATAAGAAGGTATGAGCAGTCAGAATAAATGACTGCTGTCTTAGCCATAAGCATGATTAATCCTATTTGATGAGTGTGTACTGCATACAGGTTCGCATGTGTCACTATGACTGATTAAACGATGAGAAGGCATCGTGTGACTTTATGGGGTGATTTACAGTAGTCTGCATGTTTCCCCACTGTATGGGTTTGTTATCATTATGGAAAGTGAACATACTTCAATATTGTTCTTAATACTTAACATTTAAAGCCAACTAATGCTAACTCTTTTAAAGGAAAAAATTCTATCTGGTTTATGATTTTTTTATCATGAACAAAAATTTCACCAAGTTCCTAGAATAAAAGACCAGATAATCTGTTAGCTTGACACACATTTCGAATGGCTGTTTAAGAGTCAGTTGTTAAATGTATTAAATAACATTTAAAAATAACATTACAACTGTTATATCTTAAAACAGGTGATCCGATGATAAGACGTTAGAGAATGTATCGTCTTGTGTAGTTTTATCCAACTAATTTTAGTTAGACTTTTCTATAGTATGTTTGAATCGCATCTTTTCGAAAAAACTATTCCTTATTTCAAAAAGAATAAAATATATAGCTTTAAATCGCATTTGAATTATATATTTAAATGAGAATTTCATCAAAGCTTTACACTAATTTATTGACTGTTTTTTAACCTCTGTATAAAAGTGAGTATTGTGTTCTCATGCGTTATCTGATAAAAAAAAATAATAAATCTTTACGAAACATTTTCTTTCAAATTTGCACTCGGATTCACACATGCAGTTCATATAGGCTACACAGTGCTAGAATGCTTCTGGTCAAAGTCTCTGCATTGTTATTTGGCTAAATTTGATATTGGTATGCCCAAGTGATTTCACTGGCACACTGACATACTGTTGATCCTCTGCTCATTGCCACAGTAGAGGTTATGAGATAATTAAAGCAAAGTTCTGGATGCTTTCCTCACCTGTTTTGGCTCTGGATTGACAATGGCTGGGTTATTGTCAGCTTGGTAGAATGTTGACAAGCCCCTACGGAGGGTTGCTATTAGCATGAGGTAGTGGCACAGGTGGGGGATGTAATGATCGCTCATACTAACACAACATTACAGTGGGTGTGTACCAGCTTCAGCACTTAAATATTACTGTGTGCGTCTCTATAATACATTTAAGCAAATAATGTGTTGGAGGAAACACACAATTAAATACGGATTTTTGAAGTCAATGATACAGCTTGAACATTTTGACTCACCAGCTAAGAGCTCAGAACGGTCAATGTGGATTAAACTGTTTTCTTTTAAGACATCTAATAAGCTTAACAAATCAAAGTATTTAGGCAAACTTTAGTTTTTTTAAATTGCACATTGGTTTATTCTTTTAAGTAATGCTATCCAAATCTACCAGAAGTTTGTGTTTACTGGGATCCTCTCCCATCACCTATGTTCTGCTCTTCTTAGTGGTCTGCCTCACAGTCTGATGGCCTTCCTGGCCTGTTATCAGTGGCTAATTGCCAGTAACGCTCAGCAGCTCAGTCCACAAAACAACCCGTATGAGGAGTGAACAAGATCTCTGCAAGAAGCCTGTTTTCCTGTTTCTCTTTCTCTCATCCTCTCTCCCTCTCCCCTCACCCCTGATTCACTTATGCTGTGTCCAAGACCATAATCATGACCTACCCAACATTGCCTTTCAAGTCCGCTTTCCCACGCTTGTCTAAAGCCTCGCCCATCAGCAATGCAGTCTGTGACTCTCTGTGCATGTGTGGCTTCAAATCAGTGCTAGTAATTGGTGTCTGAGACATGAAAGACAGTGCAGGATTAGGTGGTTACATGGACTCCCCCTCCGGCTGACAAGAATTACAGGAAATTAGAGCATTGAAGGTTATCTCCCCAGTGGATGAGGTGATATTAGGCTGGTTGTCAGGGAAGTCCCCCATGTCCCACCTCCTTTTTTTTTTTCAAAATAAATTGCAATGGATCCTGCATCTAGTGCAATTTAATGCTACTTTTCACCTTGGTCCTACTTGGCTTCCAACCTTGTGGTTATAAATCGTATGAAATACCCTCTCAAAGAAAAGAGTTTCTCATGGGTCATTTGAATAGTTAAGGTTTCTTCGCTTCTTAAAGTGGGCATTTATTAGAATCCCATCTGATCATTAAAATGACACAGGATATACGAGATACCTTTAATGGATCCCCAGAGTACAAACAAGAAGGTGTAACTATAGAACCTGAGTGCCATTGCATATGTATTATGAATTTTTTTGAGGTAAGATGGTGGTACAAGGTGTTGAGGTTCTATACTAAGCTTGGGTTCCTGTCTTTGAAGTGTTCATGTGGTTTTCTTTGGGTTCTACTGAGTGACCACTACCAACTCAACCACCGTCATCAAGTTTGCCTGGGCCTGATCACGAACAACGATGAGACGGCCTACCTAGAGGGGATTGGAAATCAGGAGAACTGGTGCCAGAGGAACAATCTCCTCCTGAACGTCAGCAAGACAAAGGAGCTGATAGTGGACTTTAGTACAAAGCAGGAGAGGAACTACCAGACCCCCGTCATCAACAGGAGCCCAGTGGAGAGAGTGGACAGCTTTAGATACCTCGGTGTTCACATCACGCAGGACCTGTCATGGTTCTGTCACAAGAACACCATGGTGAAAAAGGCCCGGCAGCGTCTCTACCACCTTAGACGCTTAAGAGACTTCAGACTGCCCTCTAGGGTGCTCAGGAATTTCCACTCCTGCACCCTAGAGAGCATCCTGAAGGGAAACATCACGACTTGGTTT
The DNA here is from genome assembly GCA_030014305.1 of Clarias laeviceps. Taxonomy (NCBI): domain Eukaryota; kingdom Metazoa; phylum Chordata; class Actinopteri; order Siluriformes; family Clariidae; genus Clarias; species Clarias laeviceps. Next base: position 6,937,785 of record JAQMYJ010000020.1, read on the forward strand.
GGAAACAGCACCATGCAGGACTTGCTCTACAGAGGATGGTGCGATCAGTCGAACCGAGATACCTGACCTGCACTCAATCTACAGCAAGCGGTGCTGGACCAAGGCGAGGAAGATCGCAAAGGACCTCAGCCACTCCAGCATTGGACTGTTCTCTCTGTTGCGGTCTGGAGAGCGATTCTGCACCCTGAAGGCCAACACAGAGAGACTGAGGAGGAGCTTCTTCCCGCAGGTGATAAGATCTCTCAACCACAACACCACACAGGACTAATGCCATTTTTTAAACATCCACAATTACGACATTATCTCCTCGCACTCATACTGGACATTCATGGACACTTATGGACACATTCATTCATGCACACTTACACTTATATATTTACATTTTCATTTCTGGATCATTGCACACAAGTCACTTTAATAAGACACTTTTATTCATATTTGCACAGTCATTTTTCACACTAAGTTTCTATATTTTCTATATTTTTCTATATTGTGCAGAATATCTTTATTTATACAGAATATTTTTATTTTTATCCTAGGTAAATGTATTTTCTATTGTATTTCTTTTTTTATTCATATTTATTTCTTATTGATAAGCTTTTATTTTTAAGGTCACGGGCGATCGTATAAGCATTTCACTGCATATCCTACTGTGTATGACTGTGTATGTGACAAATAAAATTTGAATTTGAATTTGATTCTATAATTTATTCCCATTATCCATTAACATGCAGCTTTTGCTATATTTGTATATATGTTTGTGAATAAGTCCATGTGTGCATGGTGCACTTTGATGGACTGATGTCCACACGACAGTCCAGCGTGATAAAGTATTTACTGAATATGAATACATTTAAAATGTGATAAATGTAGACAGCTTTTGTTCAAAAATTATTATCTGTCATTTTGCCCAAAAGTATTTTATTTCCATTGCCTTTCAGATCAGTATGGCTCGGCTGTGACAGTACCAGTTGTCAGAATGTCCGGCGCTCCTGGTACTGGCCGGTTGGTGTCTGTTAGGGGCAGTTAGTGTTCTCTGTCTGTCCCTGTTACTACAGCTGTCCTTCTGAAGACCCCACCTGCCCCCACCACCCTCCAATCCACTCTATCTGTATCACAGCTGCTCTCGTCATTTTACTACCTTACAACTCCAGTGAGGCAGGACTAGGCCAGATTTAGGACTGAACATTCAGATGTTGCAGACAGTGTGTGTGTATGTGTTTGGGTGTGTGTGTTCAGACGAGCCGCCGAGCAGTGAAACACTGCCTGTATAGGCAGAAAGGACAATTGTGTCATGTCTCTATGAGAGACAGACGCCAGCTCTTCAGCTCACACTTGATAAAGAGGTGTATGTTGGTGTGTTGGTGCGGTGCTTGTAGCCTGCGGCATTTGACAGTGGCACTTTTATAGTGAGGCTATTGAATGACAATTTTGGAAGACTATTAGAACTAAGAAACACCATGCTTTACTCATAAACCCATACCAATTTCTTGAATTAACTCATCAACTCACTCATTCTAAGCAGGTATAAACATGACATGAGCAATGCCATTTTTGAAACAACACCATCAAGCAGCCATTGCTACACAATCAAAGTGCAGCTCATATCACACACCTTCTGATGCTAATTTTGACGTGTGACCAGGCACCTCTCTTGATCCACTAAACCCTTATTCTCTTGACAGAGTTCTTCTCTCACCTATTTGACATAGTGGACTCTTGAGGCTGCCACCTTCACATAGAGCTGTGACAGGCATGCCAGAATGAAGAGCCAAGGTACTGAAGTGCGGTGCACATTGTATTCTTTCCAACCTGACAGATAACCCGGGTAAGAGATTAGCCATGATGAACTAAAGTAAGGAAGAATGTTTTGTTCGTTCATCACAAACTAATACTGTCTAACATGGTAGTGATGCTTTTAAAATTGAACCTTGTAGGAAACATGACCTGATTGTCCTAGTAAAGAATTGGCTCACTTTTACTATTATAATAGTCAATGTGATTTTCATAATCTACTATTTTTTTTTTTTTAAACCATATGTGTCACAACTGTTTGTACCTGGGTGTTTCAAACCTTGATAAACCCTTATGGGCTGTGTAGTGCTTGAGTGAGCACTGTGTTAATTATACATCATTGTTAATGTTATACAACTTAATTATACCTCTTAGTTACTGACTGAGGCTCAGGTGTCAGATACTGGAGGCCTGTTCGGCTTGTTCTAGGTTTCTTCCAGACAAATAAGGCTAGAGGACATCATGCTCTCCGCACACATTGGTCTAATGAAGCATGATACATGAACTGACACTAATAACACCAGGTATTACAAAAAGACACCATTCCACTGTTGGGAGAGTTTGTTTAAAGTAGTTTCTATTTAAATCCCTTTTCAGTCTCAATGAGAAATATTAATATGTTAATTTGGTGGAAATATTTTTTTTATATGCTGTAGCTGTGTGTTTTTACATCCTTTCAACTGTCAACATCAGTGAGATTCCTCTTAGGACTATGCCCAAAATGTGAACAAAATGATTCTATAAATTAAAGTGAATGAATGATTTGGCATTCTTTCTTCATAGACTTCTTTCAACATTCAAAACAACATACGGCAGGAGTAAAGTAATGACCCTGGGGGGATCAAGACATGTCTAATTGGCCTGACTGAAGAACAGGAATATCATGTACCCACTTTCGTTGCATAGCAATGCAGCCAAGAAAGGCCGGAAACACTGATAAATAAATAACGGTGTAAATAAAGCAAGGTTCCCATAAAGGAGGGAGAAGGATTGGTGTTTAGGGTGACAGTCTCTGTATCGTATGTCCTGCAAATGACTTGGACTGAGTTGAGAATGGTCTGGACTTTGGTTGTGTAGCTTGTCTGGAAGATGAGAGGTGGCCAGGGGTCTGGGTTTGGTGATTGGTGGGTTGCCAAAGTGTGTGCAATTGAGGCATGGGTGTGACAGGTATTTCTGAAAAGATAAGAATAGGATATGAACCTCCCTCCAAGTACCAGCCAAATACCAGAGAGGAAGTAGCAGGATCCAAATGGTAGGAATATGGCCAACATGGAACCTAGTAGTAGGAACTGGCTTCGGCTAAGAGTACAGACAGTAAATTTGGGGATGGTGGGGGTTAACTCTGTTTTTATTTATTTTTAAATTCTAAAAATGTTGAAAATGTTTTCTGTTGAAAATGACTTTCAGCATCATAGTGTCACAAATTCTGAGACAGTGATAACTTATAACTAATGCTGTGTTCCATGACATCTCATAGATCAGCTTAGTGACAAAATAATAATAATAATAATAATAATAAAAAAAAACTCATTAGAAAGGAATATATTTTTTAAGGTCCTCACTGTGCGTCCCATCTGTAGAAACTGCTTGCTGCGTGCGTGAATGTGTTGTATTGGGTTTCTGCATGAGTGGCAGTCGTGTGATACTGACTGTCGGGCTCACTACACGTACACTGCCGCCTGCTGTCTCCCAGTGGGCCTGCAGTTCATTAGCACAAGCGTCTAGTAGTACACAGCTACAGTAGAGAACGGCAGTGAGAGTCAGATGAGGATTTAAGACTTCATCAGTTGAGTAATAATAAGAAGAATTACCACAAACATTGCCTTATGGAGCAAGATGATTCAGTGTAGCAATAAAATTGGAGCATTTCATGAAATATGGGTAAAGTTCTTAAATAGATTGGAGTAAAGAATTGCTTAATGAGTGTTTAAACATGCATTGCTCAAGGCGAACCAGAAAAGTTATCCAGGATATACCTGTAAAGTTGCCAACAGGAGAAATGTATATACATGCACAGTCAGAATGTTAGGAATAGAACTTTGGAATGAACTGAGGTTGGAATGGAATGATGCTCATTTCCAAAGAAACCCAAGGACCAGCTTTTTGCATCCAGGCTAAAACCCTGTCCTTAAGTTGACCAAAGTAGGACATGTTTAATCATTAGCAGTGCCTCTTTGCCAGGGACAGTGAACAAACTAATTAATTTGGGGTCAAACATTTACAGCCTTTTGTGTACACACAAAGAATTCATTTATTGGTTTGTGTTATAAATCAGCCAGTGTTGTCATCCAGTGACACTGCAGGACAATGTGTCAGTGTGATGCTTGGCTTGTAGATCACACTAGGGGGGGTGGGTGTCACTGGCCTCACGCACCCTGTGGTGCTGGCACCGTGGTAGGGGCTTATATTGGATGTAGTGGTTTGCCAACAGTTAAGACTTACTAGCTGATTCAGCACAGCCATCAGACATGAGCAAAGTTGTAGTCACACATCTCTGCTGATAAAGTAGTCTATTATGCTAAGCATAAGGGAAACAGTATCTATCAACAACAGTTAGGATTATAGTGGAAGTGAAATTGAAACCCGGTTCCTCAAAAACCATCCGTGTACATTATGTACTCAGTGCACAGGTTCAAACAGGACATTTTGAACTATGGTATGCTTAATGATATGCCTATCCACTTCAAAAGCTCCAGTACCAAAGGCTGGTTAGGACATGATTCAGGAAGCTTGGAAATCTGAGGCATTACGTACTTACTGAATCCTAGCTTACTTGATAAATAAGTGCAGGCTCTCACTATTGAAAGAATCACAAATGCGCATGAGGAGTAGTTTCTTAATCATTAAAAACTTGTACAGTGGATCAGAAATTGCTACAGTGCTGAATTCCGAAAGCTTTAAATGGGTTGATAAAATATGGCTGTTATTTTGGCAGGGTTGTGATAGATAAGGGATTTCCTTAAGTTTTCGGTTTTATATTTTATGGTCATCCTTTGTTACATTTTTTTTCGGATATGTTACAGTACTGTGCAAAGTTATTGAGCCAGAACTTCTAGTATTTTAATGTAGTCTAGTCAGATCTCATTTTGAGCAAGTTTTTGGCTCTTATTTTAAATTCAGTTTCCGTACCTGACCAGTTTCCGAGGAATGATTTCATTTGTTAATCCACACACAGTGACCTAAGACTCATAAAATCATCTCATTTAAGGTATGGGAAACAGTGAGAAACAAACGCAGATGATGACGGATAATCAAGCTAGTGATTAGTGTACTAGTGATGCTGAATACTGAGTGGTTGGAACAGACAGAAGGGGAAATGAGGTTGCTGCTGAGGGTGTTACAAAAACACTTATGCAGTAAATTGCATCTTGTGGCTATTTGCAGCCTGTCGCAGTAAATATTTGTTCCCATTTATTTGTTTTATTTTACATCATTTGTTTTAATTTAATATGAATAAAGCAGGGGTGGCTCAATACTTTTGCCCAGTACTGTATATGGCTTAGACAAATTTCATTTAAAGGCCATAATCTTTAAGGAGCCGTCCTTTCAATGACTGGATCCTTTCACTAAGCACTCTTAAGTTGATATTGAGATATACGATATTTTACAGATTCTTTTTTTTATGATAAATTACCTGTGATGCATTTAATAGGAATAATGCAGGAAAGCATAATATTGCCTGACACAACTGATTATTATTTAATTATTTTTTAAATTAAGAATAAGAATTAAGAATTTGCAATAAAAACCCAATAAGTATATCCTGTAAATATGTAATAGCATATACATGAAACCAAGCCATACATGCCATACATTTAAGTGGAATTTGCCATATGCCAAATAGCAGTTAATTTGCAATTCAAATTGACACTCATGCATTCAGCTGTGCAGCCAAGCTGCTTTTAGCTTGGCATATACTATATGGCACATCATCCTTATTCATTACAGTATACAGTGTACAGTGTATCAGTAATTTAATTTGCATATCAACCCTAATACTTATTATGTGTTATGTGATTTTTAAAATGGGTGTGTTTTAATTTAATTTTTCAGTTTTCTTGTCCATCTTAGCAGTTATTTAGTTCCTTGACCTTGTGTTTTATAACTCCCACAAGGTATCCCCTATTTATATAACATGTTTAAATAGCTATGATGTTCAATTCACCTTAATTATTATTTTTTTTTATGTTAAAGTTTTTTCTATGAGATTTCTACTTCAGTTCCCACATCACTCTGTATTGCCTTTTGTCATCATAATTACCCAGACCAGCCCTATGCCAATCTTTGTTTCCATTAAGATGGCAACAATTTTATACTTCTTTAGATTTTTTAAATAAATGGAGGTGCCTATTGATCGTCAAAATTAATTATATTGCACTATTGATCTCTCTCTCTCTCTCTCTCTCTCTCTCTCTCTCTCTCTTTTCACTCACTCTGTCTTCTCTCTCACTGTCTGACCTCTGACCTTCCTCAACATTCACTTTATCTTTGCTTCTGTCCATAGGTTCTTGTCCCTCTACACCTCCGAAACATCCATTTCCCTGACCCCTTCTCCTCTTTTTCACAATACAAGTACCTCCACTTGCATTGTTTGTCTTTTTCTTTGGATTCTTCGATGAGTGTAGGACTGATTTTGGAGTGGGGAAGGGCACTGACCTGTTCATAATGTCCCCTCCCAACCCCTGCAGCCTGCTCTATAGATCAAGGTTCCACATGGCTAATGACTGACCTTTTCCTCACGGTCCAAGGCCCTTCTCTTTATAGACCCCTACAATACCTGACATTCATCTGCCACTCTTCTTTCATCCCATCATTATCAGCCTCAGATCCTCATTGTCCTCTTTCCTATTCCCAGAGCAGCTTCAGCTACCTATTAAATCACTTGAGAAGAACTGGGGGTTGGGCAGTCAAAGGCATGGGTAATTTCCCATATAATGTGCATTGAATTTTGACTTGTCAGTTTGTCAGTGCTAACTGCTGACTGACATGTTCACCTAACCCAGATGCCTTCTGAAATGATATAAATCTTTACTCTTAAAAGATGGGGGGGGGGGGGGGGGGGGGGG
>JAQMYJ010000020.1:6944700-6976684 GCA_030014305.1 Clarias laeviceps
CCCCCCCCCCCCCCAAGACCCGGCTCTCCTGAAGGTTATTAGTCATGTCATGTTTAGGGTCCAGTAACTTTTATAAAACTTTTTAAAATGATATCATCGTCCATCACATCCACCAGTTTCAACCTTTCCATTACAATTTTATGACAATGTTACAAAATTGTGTTAAGGAAAATGTGATTACACCGCCAAAGTAAATTGTGCCTTGTGCCTAGTGTTGAGATTGACTCCGGATCATGACTCACCATGACGTACAGTATGTACAGTAGCAGTTACTGAAGATGAACGATTAATGAATGAAAATATAATAATATGCATAATGATACATGTTTAAATTGTGAGATTGGAATTTTGCTTATTTTTATATATTACCGCACATTTAAAAAAATGCTGTTTGGTCTATGGCTAATCATTATTACATTATTATGACAATGACTCAGTTTTAAGCTTCCGTTTTTGTCTGCGTCATTAGTTGCCAACTGGGAGTCATGTCTTGGTGCTATGTGTTTGTGAGTGAGCACATTGTTGGTAGGATTTGTGTCAGTGCAGTTTCCTCTGCTAGCTCGGCGCATCGTGTTGTGATTGCTGATCTCATTCCTGATCTTGGTTTCCTGTCGGCTTATAGCATTCATGCAGGTCTTTTGCCATCCAGTCACTGGTGAAACAAAAGGCTTTCTTTTTGTTCAGCTCTAGCTTTCCTATCCAGACAAGCCTCGTCTGGTCTGTGGTAGACCAGAGAGGTGGCACATGATTGCCATCATGTTTTAGCTAAAGAGTGTTGGTTAATACGGTATTATAAATAAGTCAATAAAACATTTAAGTAGATTTCTAATTAAAATTAACACAGGAAGTTTTTTTTTATTTATGCATAGTTTATGGTGCATGCAACATATCTGACCGACTCTACCACCCGCTCAGAGGGACAGATGGGATGACGTACATAATAGTCAACAATTTAGAAGTGACAGGAGTCTGTATCTCCTCATAACCTCCTCACCAATATGTCTTGACTGGTCACAACCTTGCACTCACAGACACTGGAGTAAAAAAAAAAAATCATGTCAATTCATGTCAGTATAAGAGATGCATTTTGCAGCAAGTCGGCATTGTGACCCAGCAGGGTGGCGTGTGGTTCTTCATACAGCTCAGGGCTCCTGAAGAACACTGATGAAGTGTGACAGTGCAGGGGAAACGCATGATCTCTGACCTCTCATCTCTTTTAGAGGCTTGCCCTTGTTGCAGATGATACAACTATCTCAGCTCTACAGCTATCAATCAAGCAATGGGGCATTTGAATAGAAGAACTTTTAACTTGACAGATTGTAGTGAAGGTTACACACATGCTCAGGAATACGTTTCTTTGTTCTACAGAGTGCTTGTGGCAAAGGGACTCCAACAGACCTGACAGAAACAGACTTTTGGCATAATTCAAAGCTCCCAACTGAACAAGAAAAGTCCTTATAAATGAACCGGCATCATTCTATTGATTAGACCTCTAGGCGGAACGCTTTGTACTCTATAATTCAAAATGCAATGAGGATGTTTTCCCAGCTGAGGATAACTATTGTTTTAGAGTTGACACACATCATTATTAACTAGCATCAGTCAAACATAAATGGCAGTTAGCAGAGAAGAAATAATGATACTTGTATATTGCAAGCTTGTATGTTTCTGTATAAACTACATATGTATATATTAGCTTGTTTCAGGCAGTAATGCCATTATAAACTGAAAAGACTTAATGCGTTCCGTACGTTTTAAAAAGGATCACCTTTCACCTTTTAAGTCATGACTTGGCTCGATCAATGTATCTGTGCATTGGATCAATGAATGAAACAGTGATAGAGATAGAGGTCAAGAGCTAAATTGTACTGTACAATATTTCTGAGTGGCACAGTAATAAACAAAGATGGCAAGAAGTCATATAAAGTTTTATATATAATGGCATTACTGCACAAACAAGCTAATATACTGTATACGAATGTAGTTTATGCAGAATCATACGAGCTTGCAGTATATAAAATCCAAGTCATATACAGTATATATATAAAATCACTCTCAAGGTGGGCTGTATTCCGAGTTGAGACAAAAGGTTTGGGAAAGACAGATGCACCAATCATGTTGACGCTTGGAGCCCGAAATCGGATCTTTTTTCATCCAATACAGCCTGTGCCGAGGTCAAAGGTTGCTTTCACAGTTGTCTTGCCCTTTAGGCCTCCTTCTGCTTGGCTGCAGGACTGGTTTCCTGAAAGGCTAAGGTTAGCAATAGCTAAGGTCAGCTTAGTCACACCATAAACCTGTGACATCTGGTTAGATTTAAATAATTATAGTGACTCTTTACCAGTCAAAATCACAAAACTAAACAGTGAACAAAATTATAATGTTTTTTTTTATTTAATGAACACTTTGAGTTTTATTATACTGTAAATGTTGTCTCTTTTTCTATGTTTAGTAAAATAATTTATTGACTCATTTTACGTCTATATGAACGACAATACAGTCTAGTGAGCTTTGTGTCTGCCATGATAGTTGTGGCAGGGTGGTTTCATGTCTGGAGGTGATGAATGGCTCTGTCTTCACCAACCTGCCAGCGCTAAGCTCGATATCATCAGTTATGTGAAATAGTGAACCGCTGCTCGTCTCTAAACCAATTGCACTAGACACTTACTGACACAGCCTGCGCTGGCCATTTATCAAGTGATCAGTCAGAGCCCGGGAACATTGCAATTTCCCTGTCTGGGTCTGACCTTACAAGATTATGGCTATTGAGTTGTTTGTGTGTGTGCCTTATTTTGATTTGATAATACTAAGGCAGAGTGCTTATAGCACCTCTGTATTGCCTTAACAAATCTTCAAAAGCCCAATTTAAAGACCAGTGTGGGATAATACAGAAAAGCTCTTGTATTTGCAGCAGATGACAGTGGTTTATTATGAATTTGTTTGCAGCCCACCCTCTGCCCACACACACACACACACACACACACACGCACACACTAGTTTTATTTAAAAGCAAAATATGACACAGATACAGTACATCGTTTTGCTTTTTCTGTATTATTTTCTCTTTTTTTTTTTTTTGCTTTCTTTAACAAAATGTCATAGTGAATCTGTAAAGGCAGTTTCAGCTCATTATCTTATTTTAATAGAAAGGCAGACTTCCCAAGAGAGGATCAGACATTGTATAATACCCTGATGCATGTTTGTGTGACTTACCACATCTTGGTGCCATTGTGACATATGAAATCACTCTCACACTATGATGTGGGAGCTTGTGGGTGATGTCATGGGGTTTTACAATATCTTACACATGTATGTTGGAAAAGCATAAAACCAAGGCTCACAAAACAGTGACAGAGACATTTCGGGAATAGATAGGGTGTGGGACAACATGGAGAATTGTACTTTTTGTTCTCCTTGTGATAGAGGATATGTTTTCACAAGCCTAACTGCAACCATCAAACCTGGTTTTTATTACGAGGATTTGTCTTATGAGGCGGCAAGGGAACTGATTGAATGTGGGCTGTGACGTTATTCATTCTCAATGAGCCTTCCTTCAGGGCCTTAAGAGATCCAGACCTACAGCAAAATGAAACATACTGTAGATATGTGATTTATACATCTTTTATTGCTTTTGATGACTTGAAGTTTAACTTTGTGGACTTTTGTGCATCTGTAGTAGAAATGTCTATTGTGGACAAAGTCAAACATATAATGCAAATGTTTCTTGTCTGTCAAAAAAAAAAAAAGGCAAAGTTTTATATGATTGACTACATGGCAAACCATGGCACAATATCAGTTAATTTCTATGACAACCTGTTTGATAGACCACTCAGTGAGGCTAACTGGAAACCAGTCAGGGACCCAGTAGGTTGAAGACCATTTTCAATTAGGATAACTGGAGTTCTTTTATTTGAATCGTATCATAAAAGTGCGAATTCGAACATTAAACCCATGATGTCTACTATTTGCAGTCACACTCGAGTTGGTTTTATGACTGCCAGCAGTTTAACACAATCCTTTTAGACTTGACATGATCTAAGAACTCGGCTTTTGTACCAGCTGTTTAAGTAAACTGAACCTGATATTAAAATATAAGAATAACAACAATAGGAATGTGTCCATCATTTGAAGCATTTTACAAGAAGGGATGACTGGACAGGAACTGTCAAACACTATTTGTCTGTTTGGCGTTGATTGCTGAAGACATAAAACGTGTTTCCAAACAATCAACCATGTCGCATGCAGGCTTGTGTGTTCATTTGAAGTCTTGATCGCAACTCATTACGCTTTGCCTGGCGCTGGTATTACCAGATGCGTCCAAATATTTGCCAGGGTAAATGTCAGGCATTGCAGATGGATAAGGAGGGTGTGGATCTCCTTCTGTTCCCTAAACTGCAGCTCAAATAAGTGAAGGATTACTTGACAAAAATGTGTTTTGCACTGTGGCCCACCCATGTGTATGCTTCTTTTGTGAGCTGGACTAGCAATAAGAATTGTCTTTATTTACTCAGCATTTTATTCATTAATGGCACATAGTGTACGGTGCTACAGTTCCCGTAAAAGGACGTTCATATGGATATTGGCATTGTTGCAAAAATTATTATATGCTATGCAGCTGCAAGGATTATACAGATGATGTCAAAGTGAAGAGACCAACCTTCCTATTGCTATTGCAAATTTCATGATTTCCTGTCCTTACAACCAGCATGATCCTCATTATAACATGTTTATCATTGTAGAGCCGGTAACCGATTATCTATACGCTAATTTAGTTCAGTATTTGTTAGAGATGTACTACCCCATTCACTAGATTTCAGCAATTTATTTGTAACCAGCAGGGGAAAGGTATCACGCTTATGCAACAAACTGCTGAAGCATTCAAGCCTGGTTTTTGTGCCTTAGAGCAATGTTTATTCCTCTCCCTTGGAGTATGTTGTAAAACTGCTCATGTTGAAGCCATGCAGCGGCAGGCCTGACCTGTGTCTGTGTTGGTCCTCCTCCAAGAACGCCTCCTCCTAACGAAATGGCAGGAAATTGAGATCTCTTATTTCATCATAAGAGTCTTGAAAAAGGCCCCTAGTCAGGCTTTAGGACTCAAGCTAATGTCAAGGGTAAAAGAAAACTGAGCTCAGTGAGAATATAAATAATGTGTGTTGAAAGCATGTTTGATTAAACATGGAAGGATCCAGCCAAAAAAAATATATTAAAAAATATACGCAACAGTATTTCACTTAGTTAAATATGGACAATATTGTTAATGTTAATGTTAACATACTTTTTTTAAATCAGATCGATTTCATACATTCTAAGGAAACATAGGAGACACTTTATTTCTTTTTATTTCTTTATATATATCTTTATATATATATATTATAGACACTAAGTTCTTGCTTGCTCCAGCACATTGAAACCTTTTACTGAGTTATGGCAGGGGCACTCGTTGTCAGAACTGCAGTTTTGTGGCATATCCATATCCAGATTCACATGGACAGCTGTAGTTTTTACACATACATTGAGTATCATAAGAAGTTTTTTTTTTTACATGTTGATGAACTTGATGAGGTCCTGAACTTAAATGAATGGATGCGAATCTGAGGCAGTTTGATTGATTTATAATGGCATCCTTAGCCGGATGAGAGAAGGACAGACCTCTAAGAATTGTTACATGTACTTTGAAGCTCTACTGAAAGGCAATGATAGCTCAGTGGTTAAGATGTTGACCTACTGATTGAAAGGTCACGGATTCAATCCCCGACACCACCAAGCTGCCACTATTGGGCTCTTTATGCTCACAGCGATACTGAGCTAAATGTACGTTTATATATTTGCCACATTTATCATTTAGGTATTGCTAATGATTTTTCAGCCACATCTGTGCAAATATTTCATGCAATGGCCCTTAGCTTGGATTTAAAATGCTCCTCTTTAATGCAGAAATTAAAACACTTTTTAGTTTTTAGTTCAGTACAGTAAAACACTTCTTAATCACCATTTAGGACACGACCCAGGTTCATGAACACCCTACATCATCTAAAGCTCTAGCCATGTTATAGGCTGCTTTGTAGTATCGACAGTGTCAGACTGCAGTTCTGACCAGCTCAGACATCTGTGAAGTTTCCTAGCGACAGCACCAACCTTCAGTAAAAGTGGTCCAGTCCTAATGTAGCACAACTAGAGCAGCATGGAGCTTATGGTGCACAATAGCAGGTTAACTGTTTTCCATTATGCCTCAGAGATTGTGGTGTTCAGTTTTGGGGGTATTAAATGATCCATAGGATGACATGAGCACCATAAATAAATCTCTATTTTTCCATCACAACTTCTTCTTCATCACTTCATCCTGTCTGATGAATGCTTGTAAAGCACAGTCATACTACGAGTAAGATGGGTGTCATCCAAACCATGGCTCCTCTGCTAATTATTCAGACTTCTGACATCATCTGTCTGAACTTTTATGTCAAAAGAGATCTTGAGGCAATCAGTCAGAATGCATGATCCCACCCAGAGGCCTCATAAAAGTTTCACATCATTATGTCAAATATAATTGAGAGTCTGAGGACAGTTTAAAGTTCCAGAGGCTCTGTTCTTCCTTGCAACTTAACCACTCCCAGTCTTACATGGGTGCAGCGGCTGTGGTTAAACTGACACGTGCCGGCCTTGTCTTGGGTTTGGAGGCACCCAGTTGGCACACCTTCTCCATCATGTAAGCCTGGCTTGTCTGTACAGGAAAGAGAAACTCCCTACAGCTGCGTTTCAAAAAGAGGCTTGTCTTTTCTGAACAACCCATCAGGTGTCACGCACTAAGTAGGTATTCTCACTGGCAGGGGCAGCGCCAAGTCAGCCAAATTCTTTGAGGCAAGGGGGCACACCTTCAAACAGATCCAGATATCAGGTAGATATGCAGGCACCATGCCAGTGTTTGTGTGTGTTGATGTGTTGGGGGACTGTTTTATGTCTTTGTGAGTAGTTAATCTCTCCACATTAATTCCTTTTGGCTAGGGTTAGATCTTGATAGATGCTTAGTGTCAATTAGCAGCATTTTTAATTATGTCAAAAGAAGATCACAGTGATAAAAAGACTAGCGTGTGTGTGTGTGTGTGTGTGTGTGTGTGTGTGTGTGTGTGTGTGTGTGAATGGATGCAGGAAAAAAAGTGAGTGAGAGAGAGAGAAAGAGAGAGAGATCAATTACCTTGCAAACTTTATCTAATATTTTTTCTGTTCCCTAAAGTTACTCCCAGAAGAAACGTGTCCCAGATTTTCAGCTCTCATGTTGTAAAGGAGGTTTGCGCATGAATAATCTCATTTGTTGAGAAACATTGCCCTCTTCTGTTTAACCACAAACTGCAAACTGACTACCAAATACAGAATAATGCTCATTTTGGGAGGTTTGCCTTAGATTTAAAATTAAGCAAAAACATTAACTAAGAGTACATTATTTCTCTTTACTTTTTGCATAGTTTGCATGTTCTCCTTGTGTTTGTTGGGTTTCTTCCATATACTCTGGTTTCCTTCCAAAATCTAAAGACATCAGCTTACACTAATTGGTGTTTCCAAATTGCCTATATTGTGTGTGTGTGTGAATGAGTATTTGTGTGTCGGTGATGAACTGGCACCTCAGGGTGTGTCTGACCAGATCCACAAGTCCCCTGAGACTGCCCCCCCCTCCCCTTACCTTGTACAGTATAAGCTGCATACAGAATGAGCGAGATGCAATTATTTGTCACATGTGCTTTACAGAACCTTGAAATTATTATTTTTTATTTTTTAGTATATCCGAGTTAGGAAGCGAGGGTCAGAGTGCAGGGTCAGCAAGGATACAGCACCTCTGGAACAGATTTAGTGTTTGCCTTGCTCAAGCGCTCAGTAGTGGCAGCTTGGCGATGCTGGGGCTTAAACCCCTGACCTTCCGATCGGCAACCTAATGCAGTGAATATTGAAATACATGACATGTCTATGAGCTGAATTGCAATACAATACAATACAAACATGGAATTCTGCAGGCCTGAGAAACTTAAAGGGGTTTTTAAACTGTTTAAAAAATTAAACAGAAGCCTAAAATTTTGTCAGATCAATTACATTGCAATATCAGAAATAAATATATTCTTTAAAATCTTATAATTATCATTGGTTTAGAAAAACATTACAAACTGAAAGGTTTGTGTTACACACTAATAACCTTTTGTAGTTATACAAAAGCATTGAAAAAGCATCTTTGCTCAGCTCCTTGCTGATATCCTGTACTGCAGCCATTTTCACTTTATGTTGTTTTTGGCCATGTTATGTTTCAGTAACCTCTGGGAAAAGTGGGAATGATTTTACCTCAATGTAACATATCAATATGCTCTACATTATGTAGCTGAATAAATAAAAGTTTCGATTAAAGTTTTTGCAGAAATATATGGAATCACAATAAAAATATAAATGTCTTGTGTATTATTTATTTCACTTCTTTCTACCCACCTAACTCCCAGCACAGTGAGAAGCTAATTGTATTCTGCTTCCCAGGTGATTTCCTAAAACTGCAACTGACAGGAAACTCATCATTTTATTGGGGTAATACAACCAAGAATACAGCTTTTGTGCTTTTAAACTATGGGGACAATAGGGGCCACTGGTGTACCCACTAAACCTTTATTCTAAAAATTCTTTAAAAGATACAGGACATAAACATTTTTAGACAAAAAAAAAAAAAACTAAAGGACCAAAAAAGCAACAAAAAAAGTACAGTGGAATTAAAATAAATTGTAACAGTTTCCCCCCTAAAATATTAGTTTTCCTTGTGTGTCTGTTGCTGTTGATTTGCTTTTTGATTGTATGATGTAATTATGTATAACCGAATATCCAATTAAAATGAAATAAACTATGCACAAGTTTGTGGTTACAAGCCCCTGGAGGCAGTGATCTGGTGTTGCTTCAGTTGGTCAGGTCTAGCAACATAGCAACATTATGTGGCAATAAAATGAAGTGACCTGAATGACCAGGTTATCATATCTATGGAGTTTTTCTTCCCTGATGGCAAAGGCAACTGGGTTTTCGAAATATTTAAATTTAAATTAAAAATGCTTAAATTTAGATAAAATTTTAAGTTTTGGTTTGGATTAAACCCAATTAATATCAATAACCAGTTAAAGAGGCTAATAAATTCAATAAATCATTAATAAATATAATAGATTAGATAACAGTTATGGGTGATTTACACTACTACAGTGACCGAGGCTACACCACCTTCCTTTTGCTCTTTCTATTACATTCCCTATTTAAACAGTACCCACCAACTTCAAAAACCACTTATACCATTTCATCTCTGAATGTCAGTGAGAAAGGCTTAAGTTTACTAGAGAGCATAAAGATTGGACTTTTTAAGGGATTCCTAATTAGTGACAAGGTTTTATTTTGCCACACAATTTCTAAAATGTGTAGCTTGATTGGAAATGTATACAGTTGAAAAAATATCACATTTTATTTCATTTTGTCAGTAAAATTAACTATAATAAGCTGATTTGTATCTTTTCTTGTTTGGTAGTCATACATAGCCGGATTTCTCTTTTTGTATAAATCTATATTTTCTGAATTACACAAAAGCCAGAATATTAACAAACAAAGCGCAAATTACCTGGAAGCACAGGTCAGCCAATTTTGCTTTGTGTAACCATTTCTTGACAATAGGAACAAGAGAGGGAGCTGTTGCATCACAATTGAAAAAGCAGAGTTGTGCAACCACACCAATTCACCATAGTCACGAAATGGTTAGGATAAGACTTGTTCCCATTAATGATATTAACTGTGTGCTGAAGTATGTTGAGGTTAGCAGATACAGTCCAAAGTGTGTCCAAAACCAACATCAATTTTTGTTGATTTCAGTTTTACTTGATTCTACAGTTTTACATATTATTTTACATATTATTGTTAATTCTGTTATATAATATGATAATGTGATTAATTAATTCTTAGGATGGTCCTCTGTGCATTATTAGTTTTCAAGACAAGAAAAGATTTTGGATTGTAAAAATGCCTTAATTTCTCTATACAGTATAATCCCCTGGTGCACTAATGCACTTATCCCAGTGCTTAACTACAGCTTGGAAGCCATCAAGGTAGAAAGTTTTGTTAGTATGTCTGAGCTATGATCGAAATGCATGTTTGTATCATGAAAAACCTGGCCTCCCAGGAACTCCTTTAATGGCCCAAACATGTGGAAATGACTTGAAGCAAGGTCGGCACTGTATGGGGGATGAGGCAGTAAAATGACTAAGTGAAATCTTTTGTTACTGATTTCAGGAAAGGCAAAACAGAGAGGCTGGTAAGGGATCAACTGTTTATAGCTGCAGTAAGGGAAGTGATTAATTGTCTATAGGATGTTCCCACACTAATGTAAGTATAAACAGTATTATAATTTAAAAGTTACATTTAATTTAGGAGAAATGTAATTTTTAATAAATAATAGGGAAAATAATTACATTTAGTGTGACCTACTGTATCTACGGTTTTACTTCATCTTTAATTATGATTTTAGCAAAAGTTAAGGTTGTATATTATTAAAGAATCTTGTAATTATGATTAGAGAAATGTAATTTAGGCTCAGTGGGGAGCATTGCTACAAGGGGGATAATTGATTGCCTGTGCTTTGTTACTATACGCTGTGTACTGTATGTATTTATTTATACATTTATTCTAGTACAACACTGGATTTAATTTTTTTTTTTTTAAACTATGAAATAACATATATGGAATTAGGTAATTGAGTAACAACAACCAAAACAACAACATCAGTCAGTTGTTATTTTAAAACATGAAGGTCAGCTGTTCTGGAATAGTTCTTACAAGAACAGTATTGTCAAGTGCATTTGCAAAACCCATCAAGCCACATGATGAAACACATGAAGACCATCCCAGGAAAAACAAGACGAAAACTTACCTCTGCTGCAGAGGAGAAGTTCACTTAGAGTTACCAGCCTCAAACATCACCAGTCATCAGCACCTCAGATTAGAGCCGTTATGAAGGCTTTACAGATCATACAGTAAGTATCAGACACATCTCAATTTCAACTGTTCAAAGGACATTATTGCATATTTTAAATGCCCTCAGCATAATTTTACAATGTAGCAAGAAAGAAAACTCAGGAAAGACCACTGAATATTTACACATATTTATGTTTCAATGTTTAAATTTAATAAACTAAGCAGATTTGTATAAAATAAGGCATCGTATTTGCCTTAATAGACAGCATGAAGCTCAACAAATTGGGAAAAAGCATGGAGAGATATAGTAACTTTATCTCCCTTTAAGTTGGCCTGCTTTCTTTTCTAATGCCAGATTCCAATAGCATCAATGTAGGTAGCAAACCTAAACTAGGTAGGCAGCAAGGCAAGGATACCATCAAGGTAGAAAGTTTTCACAGTATTTCTGATCCATGATCAGCCTGCATGCTTCACATCAGAAACCCTGTTCACCAAGGAACTCCTTTGATGACCCAAACATGTGGAAATGGCTTGGAGCGAGGTCAGTGCTGTATGAGGGATGTGGCAATAACTCCCAGTCGAGTTCCTGTAATGTGCAAGTGGTGGTTGTGATGAAGTGTCCAACAGCAACTGTTGGATAAACAATAAAAGTTATTTTTTACATGAAAACAACCTTACTGAGATGCATTGGCACCCTGTCCTGGGTGTACTCCGCCTCATGAACTTAGTCTCCTGAGATAGGCCCCAGGCCCCCCGCGACCCTGAACACAGGATAAAGCGGTGTAGACGATGAGTGAGTGCGTGAGAACATATAAGTCACATATGCGGCAAGGTGGCATAGAGTTTCCTCTAGGACATGTTGATTAAGCTATATTGCCCATAGTGTAAGTGTGTGTGCTTGTGTGCCCTGTGATGGACTGGCACCCCATCCGGAGTGTACCCCGCCTCATGCCCCAAGCCCCATGGGTTAGGCTTCAGGCTCCCCGCCACCCTGTACAGTATAAGAAGTACAGAGAGTGAGTGAAAAAGAGATAACATTAAAGTATTTTCATCACTTCAAACATTAACTTTTAACACTGGACCATTTCTTTCATGTGAGTATACTCTGGATATATCCCCTTTAAAGTGGGTAGGATTTCAACACAATGCTTTTGATTTCATCAGATCCACAGCAAGCCTGACCAGGTTAAAGGGATTTAAAGATAAATGTATTAATAAATAAAAGTCTTCTCATTTAATGTTGTCTCACATGCCCCAATATTCTCTGACATATTGAATAATGAAGTTATACTTGTGTTTTATTGGCAGACAAAGGATTTTGTAATTTTATATAATAGCAATGAGGAGTGATGCTCCTGTCAAAATGTTTGGCACTGTACAGCTTGGATATGTTTGTGCTAGTGGCTAAAATACATGACTTGGGGGAATTGGTGAACTTTTGTGTCCTGAGGGATCATAGTGAGCAGAATATCAACTGACTGATCACTTCAAAGGCCTCAGACATTGCCAGACCATCAATAGGCCATTTTACGGGCTCTTAATATGTCAAACTGCAGTAAACCAAAATCATGGAAATACAGGCTGCGCTGACAATCCACTGCTGTTCCTTTTCACTGAATTTCCTTTGCAATGCACACATATGTGCAGCATACACACACACACACACACACACACACACAAATAAGTCACCGGGTTACATTAAATACTCTTAATGGATACTTAAAAGTAGTACCTTATTTTTGTGCTTTGTTCACGTTAATGAGCTCTCCAGCTGCACACTGTGCCTTCACTTATGACTTGCACTGAAGCCATTTTTTAAAATGATTATTATTATAATTTCATCTGTTCTCAGGGCTTTATCAACAAATGGCTTTCATTGAGTTTTTACTTTAAAGTGAAATTAGGAAATAGTCAGGATTGTTATGTTATTCTCTGAATAATGACGATATACTATTTGCTTATTGGAAACAACACCGCAAGATTTTCATGACTTTAGTATGAATAGAGGATCATGTCCCATGATTTGCAAGAAATATTGAAAAACATATTGAAAGAAATATTGAAAAAAAATTCTATTTATCTTCAATTTCATTTGCATTATTGGAGCAGGTAAACACATTGTTATAGAGCAGCTAATAATCCAGCCCAGGTGGGAGACAGAGGGAGTTTATGTGCTGAGAGAACCATGACCTGGGTTCCTCTGTTTGATTGTGGTTACAAAACGATTTGCTGCATTTTTTTTCTACATTCAAAGTAAATGATTGATGTTAGTAAGAGGTAGGAAAGAGCAACTCTGAGAAATTGCAGCTTGTATTCCATTTATTTATGTATTTTTTTGGAAAGGGATTGGTGGGTGTTTTTAATTGCTTTTGCAATGAGAACTCCACTCCTACATAACAGAGTGTACCAGCACAGAATGCAAAGCACGGCACAACAATAAATCCTCCTGGCCTCTCAGTGGAAACTAAAGGGAGGGAGCTAGGACCGTTGCACAAAACTAACCTGATCTCTCGTCTTCTTTTTCGTTTTCATTTCCTGTGCATTTACATTTACAGTTAGGCATTTGGCAGACGCTCTTATCCAGAGCGTCTTACAAAATGCTTTGAAGTTTCCTTCAAAGGATAAAAATGTCCTTTTATTGCCCACTATTTAAAGCCTCCCATGCTCATCTCGAGAACAAGTTCTGATGGGAAGATTAAAATCCACCAGGCCTATTATTGAAGCCATGTTTTAATTAAATTAATATTACATTTGCACCAGTAACACTTTACCTAATGGCAATGTTCATAAGGGTATTTATTATGACTCCTTCATAAGAATTAAAAATACTACAATATTAACCAACATTTAAGGATTATTCCTTAAGAAAGCCTTATTTTTTCATAATAAAGTCTTCATATATTAGCCCTATATTAGCCCTATGAACACAGCTCTGAATAATTTGTCCTTATCTGTCTCCTTTTCATTAATCTCTGGTGGAGATCGTCTTCAATATGCAACTCAGCATCTTTTAGGACTCTCGTTTAAAAAAAATTCCTGAATGTAAAAGAGCCAAACCTAGCACACCAGCTCATAAAAACATTTCTCAACATATATTTATTGTTTATAAATATATTATATATTATATATTATATACAGTATATTTATTTAACAGTCACTGGCTTTTATGAAAAAAAAAAAAAAAAACTTTGCAAGATGAGAGATCTTTGCAAATGGGCAGTATTGATCGATTCAGCAACATCAGCCGTTCTTTCCTTCACACATCCCGTGCTCCACAAGCAATTTGTGCCCCTAAAGCCGGAAACAGCTGGCACAGAGAAAGAAGAACTGAGGGCTTCTACAGAAGAAGTGTATTTAAGCAATCGGAAGGGGTCAATGTCATTGCCTTGTACAAAAACAAGACTTTGGATGCTAGCAAAGCAGAGGGTTTAGAGTATTACTGTCAGAGTTTCTGACCCACTCTGCCCTTGTGGGTCAACAGGCCACTTTGTAGAAGTGAGAGAGGGAAGTCACCAATGTTATAGGGTTTATCTGGCACGTGCATTGCATTAATGTTTAGGGAAGCCTCCAGTTGTTTCTTTTTTTTGTCTTTGATACATACTGAGTCAGCAATTTGGTGGCACTACACACTGAAAATATAGTAATGTGTATGTGTATACTGCCCCATAAATATTTGGACACCATTGGATAATGCTATTGTTATTTCAGCTGCCTAGCAAAGTATAACAGAGTGATGTAATAAGTATTTAATGTACTGTAAGGTAAAATAATCAATATGAGCTCAAAGTGCAGAAAATATAGTAATGTGTGTATACTTTCAGCTTTCAATCAGGTGAATGGTATTGTTTTTGTATAGATATGACTAGAATATTTGATGTTGCAGTATCTGACTTTTGCTGCAAATGTCTTCAGTTTATTTGTTTTCTTATGGTGTTTTGTTTTCAGCAAGTGAAATGCATGCACACTGGGATTATGGTGATGGACTTGGCCATTGCAGAACAGTTCACTTCTTTGTCTTAAAAATATTTTTGCTTTCAGGTCATTATCCATCTGCAATGTAAAGCACTGCCAAATGTTTTAAAGTTTTAAAGCATTATCTTGCTGCTTTTGTAAGCTGTGAATATCAGTACCAGTACCAGAAGGGAACCAGTTCCACTGGCATGAGGTGAGAAATTCTTTCAGTAAAAAAATAATAATAATAATAATGGTTCAAGTTATTAAATTCTTTCAGTGTGACATATCTGATATTTGTAAAGCTCAAACAGTATGTTCAAGGTAAAGGATGGTTTCACTGCTTAGTTTGGCAGTTATGATACAGCTTCATCCTGCATGTAAAAAATGATTTGCCTCAATGCCAAGTGACCGGCATCACTTTCCTTATTTTGACCCCTAATTACATTATTTATTTATTTATTTTGACCCATTTATTTATTGGTAGGACTTGCCTGGCTGATCATTTCTCATTTTCATCATATTTGAACAAATTTAATTAAAATCATAAAGAATCTGTAAACCATAACAGTGTAGGTAACACAGAGGAGGGTCAATTAATATACTCAATGAAAGGAAGCTATTATAGTTTTTTTTTTTTTTAATGAGAACACTTAACTCAGTTTGTTTAAGATGTATGCCACAGAGAAGTGATGTGATGCTGGTCACTTGGCACTGGCACAATTAATTGTTCAGTTACAGGATGAATTTCTATAACTTAGGTGGCAAAACCTTTGCAGACGTTAATAAATTGATTTATTTAAATTATTTCAACTTATTTAAGTTTTTAAAAATATTTATTAATTTTATTTTCTAATATTTATAATATTGCTTAATAGGTAAAATGTTTAGAATAAATATATTCATCATCAACAGACATGGAATTTACCCAGTTCAGCAACTGAGCAGTGACTTGTTCAATTAGTTTTGGTTCCTTTTTTTGGATACCTAGTGTTTTATGTACAAAGACAGATATATATTTTTTATTGTCTCTTTTTAAGTGTTAGTGTCATTGTAAGAGCTGTGATTTTATTGCTGAGATCTGATAGTTTTGATTCTTGAAATGCAGAGTCTATTATCCTTGTCTTTCTTAACCAAACTAGAGGCAAACTAGAGGACATGCAAAATTTCACACCATCTATAAGTCATTATAAAAAAACCTAGCATTTAATTTATGCTGCATTTATGTTAATAGTAAAGACTACAATGACATACCGCCTAATCAAATTTTTTTTTTACAGTGGCTTATATCTGTCTCAGTTCTCTGTCAGCCCAAAGAAATCTATTGAATTATCACATCTTATCTAATTTATAACATTTACAAGCATGGCCTCCATGGTTAGAAACGCTGGTGGACATCACTTGGGGCGTATTTGCTGAGCTTTAAAAGCCCAGGACCTGGAAGCTACGCAGGTAACGAGAGCAATCATCCCAGCAGGCAGGTGTCTACTTATTGGACGCCTTCAATGCCAGGGTGATGAGGGATCCAGCAGCTCCTCTCTGCCGCTGCGTTAACTACGGCTCTCCTGTGGTGTGTACGCTGCTCAGCTGCATTTACTGAGCCACCACAGTACATCTTTAAGCACGAGGTGCACAATTTAAAGCCATTTACTGCTCAAATCAGCCCTACAGTGCTGAGAGCCAGAGCTGAAGAGAAGCCAACACAATTATAGACTGCTGCTTTGGTTAATTTTGCTGTTTATCCTCCATTTGCCCTCATTGTTTTTGTTTTTGCTTTAGGATAACAAGGCAATTTTCACTTTGGCATCAGAGTAAAGAAAAACAAGGGTCATGTATTCAAATTCACAAAGTACAGAAACATGGAAACATGACAAGAATTGAAAAGTAATAGCACAGAACATTTTTAGAATTATGTGGACCACATAGTAGCCACAACTTTTAATAAAATTCTTAATTCTGCCAGTATGTACATGCAAATATCACAATTACTGTTGTAAAATAGATCAAACTTGGATCCATACCATTATTAATAGCAGCACATTATTAATAGCAGCACATTTGAGATTTCTACTATTAATATTTTTTTTGCATCTACAAAGAAATTTGGAAGTGTACCAAGTAGGTTTGAATAGGGCACTGGTGGCTCAGGGGTAGGTGTTTCGCCTGCCATGCAAAAGGCCCTGGTTTGATTCCCAGCCAGTGCCCAAACCCCAGCCACTGGATACAGTGCCCGGCCCAAGCCCGGATAAAATGGGAAAGACCAACAACAACAACCAAGTAGGTGTGAATAGGTGAAGCAAGTAGGTGTGAGTTTACTCAAGGTTCCCCGGTTTCCCATCCCAAAAACCTGACTGTACATTGATTGACCATACCAACTTGCCCCTATTTGTTTATTTGAATATCTGCATGCATGGTTCTCTTCGATGGACTGGAGCCAATGCAGAGTATATTTCTTACTTGTGACAGATTTCCCAAGGCTCCAGATAATTTTGCGATAAATTAATGAAAGAAAATCAATGAATGAAATTGTCCCAGGAACCATATGGTAAAATATATACAACTTGGTCAGACTGTTGTCAGAAACTAACCCATGAGTTGGTATTTTAATGGAATAGCTGCTGAATGGAAAATAAATTGCAGTCGCATTTTCACAGAAACAGCAGAAATTATGTGACCCATTTAAAAAAAATATGTTCTTTGAGAACCTAAAAAAATGCAAAAACATGTTTACCTGCTGTAAGTGGAGTTTCTGTGCATTCCAACTTCCCAAAAGCATGCCAGTAGCTAAAATAGATTTCACGCCTACATGTTCAAGAAAAGTGTATGTACTGAATGGAGCCCTGCAATGGATTGGTGTCTCATTCAGGGTGTATTCCCACCTCATTTCTAATGTTCCCAGCAGAGGGTCTGGATCCACTGTACCCTTCTCACGATTAATAAATTGTAGTTTTCATCAAATGGAGGTCTCTGGCTTGTTTGCTAGTTTCATTTGGTCTGCTTGGGATGCATGATGATGGTCTTGGACTTGCCTGATGCAGGCAGTTTCTATGATGTGACTGCATTTGCTCAATAGTTAGGACTGAAATTCCCATGAACAGTTTTTTATTTGTGTCTCCAACAACAAAAGTGGACTTAAACTTACTTGGAATTTTAAATTAAACGGCCTTCCCATCATACTGAACTTCCACCTTGACAGCACACAGTGTGACTTCAAATTGATCTCTCTTATATCTGTCTGATATATTGATGGGATGAGTTTCCTGTTTCTTCCTATTGTCATTTCACAGAGTTTTTCCTTGCCACTGTCGCCCTGCTCATCTGGCACAAACTGATAGTTAAAGTCTATTCTTTTTTCCCTGTACATTTTCTAATTTATAAATTTCTTATTTTTTTATTCTGTAATGCTGCTTTAGGACAATTAACTCTCTTAAAAGTACTGTAAAAATAAAAGTGAATTGAATTGAATTGAATTGAGTGAGTATGAACATGGTCAGATATTTATGTCTGGCCAAACAGACATAAATGAGATAAATAAATCTCAAAGCCAACACATTGGTGCAGCCCACAGGTCCTGAGTCACTGGATAGACCAAGAGTTCTCCTTCCTTTTTTGTGTAAAACGTTTCTCTTGTGTCTCCATGAGTTTCCTCTGGATTCTCTGAGTTGACAAATGACAAATCACACCTGTACAGTATGTGCTTTTTGAACATTTGATTCCATATACAGTATAGTCCCCCTTTGCTCTTATAACCTTTACTCTTTTGGAATGCTTTAAAATTTTGGCTGTAGGGATTTGGCTGTTTGACCTGAAGAGCATTAGTATTTGCAGTAACATACAAGGCAATGTCATGCTGAAACATGTTTGGGCCTTTTATTTTCACATTCAATGGAATTCTCAGTGGTGCAGGAAGAATGAAATTGAAGACAAGTGTACATGGTACTTTGTGCCAAAAGTTTTTTAAAAGAAGAAACCAGGCTTTTTTAGCATCTGCAAAAATCTTATAAAACACATATTCTACCAATCAGTGGTGGCCAGAATAATCTTCTATTTTGTATTGTGTTGGGGAAGAAACCTCAAAAGTAGAGATGCCACATGATTGAACGGGGTGGTTAGGAGAGCTGTGTCTGTGGTTGGCTTAAGCTGGTCTCCATGCTGGGCTCCATACACCCACTGTATGTTTTTTTTGCCAAGCAGAAGAGCATGTTCAGTGACAGACTTCTATCACAAAGATGCTCTGTAGACAGAAATTCTTTGTTCCCAGGCCAATACAGTGTTTTTACACTCTTTACAGAGCCTGGGGACCTGATTGAAATACTTGGTCATGATTGTCCCTCAGCCTCTGCTCATTCTTAGTTATTCATCTAGCTCTCCTTTCATAACAGACTTCCACCAGTACTTGTGCACCCTAATCTTCATTGACCTTCATTATCTCAGTCTTGCACCACTCACGTTTTGCATTGCTGTCACTTTTAATTGCTATATCTCTATTTTTTCACATCTCAATTTGCAGTACACACATCTTCAATTGTCTATATTTTGCTTATATATACTTTGTTCTTTTCATACACTTAATTTTTTATATATATTTAGATTTTTTCTTTATATATTATATATTATACTTTGGATGTTGTATATTATACTCAGTTTTTTGTCTTTAGTCAATCAGTTGAAGTTGAAGCATGGATTGACAATCTAGCTAGTACAACTAGAGGTCTACTGTGTTGCTATCCTTGCAAACAGATATTTGCTATGTCCTTAGGGATCAGTAAAGTATCTATCTATCTATCTATCTATCTATCTATCTTGAAGTAACCTACTCTAACATCCTGACTCATTAATTGTTTATACCACTTTACCTAGGGCATGACGGGGTGCCAATCCATTGAAGGGCACACACATACACACACTCACATTCACACTATTTTATGCAATTTGGGAACAGCAATTAGCCTAATCTGCCTGTCTTTGGACTTTGGTACTGGAGTACCCAGAGGAAACTCACCAAGCATGGAAAGAACATGCAAACTCCATGCACACAGACCATGGGGTTGGCATCGAACCCGGAACCTGGAGCTGCAAGGCGACATTGCTAACCAGTAAGCCACTGTGCCACTAAAATGATCATTTAGCTGTGAAGAATTTGGAAAGTACTTAATGAAGAACATCTTTTATGGGCATTTGGTGGCTCAGTGGTAGGTTTCTCGCCTGCCACCCAAACCCCAGCTACTGGATGCAGTGCTGGACCCAAAAAATTGGAGTGTCTGCTGTAGCAATCCCTTGACGGGAACAGCCGAAAAACTAACAACAACTTCTTGAAGAACATCTTTTGCAGGATCAATAACTGCAGGGTGTTGTTGTGAGGAAAACTAACTGCAGTGTTTTTAATAATTTTTTTTTTCCTTAAAGATGCTGAAAGTCAATGAGGCTGTAAATGTCTGTCAGTTGAACAATTCAAACACATCTCTTATGATATGCGAATGTTCTTTCTTGCTGTCTTTCTTTGAAATTTTTTTTTATTCTCATGATTCTGCTGTGACAGATGCTAACTGAGGAGAAATGTTTATCGACAGTTAAAGGCTGGAGCTGATTGGATGACAGGGTAGGGTTGATGACGTAGGCGCCGGTCAGATAAGTATGCGCGTGTAATGTGTGCACGAGCGAGTTGGCTCAGAGCAGCAGCGAGCGGAAGAGCGCGCGACTGAGTAAAGTATCCAGACACCGAAACACTAAATGTAGAGTAGATTTACACACTTTGATATTTTTATTTGAATTTATAAAGGCCTTTGATAATGACGCAAGACGGCAACAAGTCCGTGTTTGGAGAGCATCAATAACTTCCTTTTTAAAGGCTGAATTTCGCAGAAGCCCGGTTATCTCTGATACTGCAGGTAAGAAGGTTATTACTGTGCACGCACAAGTTTAACAGTATTTTAAAGCTTTGCACAAATCTCAGCGAGTGTCTGTAAATGGATTGGATCGAATAGAGCTTGTAACTTGAGACTCAGTCTAATAGTGACTTGATGTACAGCAGTAACGAGCATTAATACACTCTATCACGTTTAAAGTGTCAAACATCAAAGTTCCTTTTTGTGTTTGTCCTTATGTGTGTTTATTAAATTTTATGTATATAGGAAGATAGGATTTACTGATCTGCTGCTGCATGCTCTAGAGAAGAATAATTATGATACATATTGATAGGTGCATGATACTGTAGGAAATAAGACTACATACTTGTTACATTCTACATAGATCACATGAACTGTTATTCATTTTTTAAATGAATGCTTGTCATGTAGAGTTTTTAATATACAGTGTCATAGTGGCCAAAACTATTAAGACAGCATACCATGTATTACAGGTGCACAAGCAGGTCATGCCACTAAGTAGTTTGCACCTACTGTACCTGGCTGTAGAATTTTGAGATTGTACTAATTACAAGCAACTGGTTTAGTTAATGCGTGCAAGACTTTACCATTTCGAAGCTGTCCAGCTCTGCACAAAAATGTCCAATACCAAAATTCTGTACATGATCGTCAGCAAGCAATCACGCAGGCATGTGTTGAGAGAGTTACACCAGAGTACTGCAGACATCTTTCTGAACCTATGCCCAGTCAGATCCAAGAGGTTTTGAAGAATAAAGGACTTCATACTAAATCTTGATTGCTGTATAGCAATTTCATTGCATGAAATATCAAAGTATTCTTATTATCTTGATTGTCATTATTTAATAAAAACAAATTGAGAATGTCATTCAAACTTTCACTTTTGCCCATTGATGTACAATCCAGTGGTGGATTGTTAACAGCTAAGCCAAACATATAAATTCTGTTTTATTAATGAATTTATATACACACACACAGCATATGGTAGTTTACTACTGTTATTTTTAACCATTTCAAAAATCCCTTTCCGTTGGAGGCTGAGTTGTTTAAGTTTCTTCTGAAATATCCTGAAGTGCTTTAGGCCCATCTGGTTTGACGGGTAGTATAGCACACCTTCCTGTAAAGATGAATGTCCTCTAAATCAACAGCAGCTGGTGTTTTACCCCACCAAAAAAAGCTCAACTTATTTATTAAATGTACGACTGGATTGGTCTGTCTTTTGGGTGAGTTTTAATGTTCCTATTTAAGGAAAGGTTGCAGTTAAAATGCTTCAGATGGCAAGGCTTCTTTTATTTGTTACTTACATGTACATTTTTAAAATAGCCTTTCAAGGCAGTGTCTACTGCTTTGTTCCTTGACTGTATTGTCTAGTACAAGCAACACAATTTAGACATAATCATACCTTTGTCAATTCAAGGCAAAACTGAAGAGGCCCTACTGAGTGAACTGTGTAATAACTTACATTTCGGTATTATTATGAAGTGCATCAGTGTGATTCTGTAATTTAGGTAATTTTATCTAATCTGCACTAAATTACATAGAAAAGAAAATGCATTTCTAGTCGCTAGCTGAAGCGACTGAATGAAGTAGAGGAAACCATTTGCTAAGATCCTTTTTTTGTGACTGCTTTTAGCTCCATTTATTTGGCATTCTCTAATTCAGAAGAATTTTTGGTGCTTACTCCGTTGACAATAGCAGTTTAACGCTGAATTCATGTCCTTATTTTTAGACAATGCTGAGGTGATGTAGTCGTGACTGTAGACAGAAATCTTAGGTTGTGTCTGTATTTATCTATTTATTTATGGAATGTATTAAGCCTTTCTCTTCAGGCCTGGAAGTACTCTGGTACTGGTTCCCAGTCCTCCTCTTCAGGGCATGGTTTCCCTCGATGCCTCTCCCTTATCCTTTTTCCGCCTTGGAGAAGGGAGTGAGGGAAGCCGGAATGGGGGATTGCACCAGTGGCCTTGGGCTTTTTGTTTCTGGTATGCACCGCTGGCTAGAAGTTCTTTCTCACTCTCCCTTAACTTGATTAAAAATAATTTCTTTTTGCATTTATGTATTTTATTGGATTAAAATTTGTTTCCTATTTATTGTCTGGTATGGGGTTTTACGTCACTTTCATGTGTATGAGATTTTCGGGGTGAAAAACAAAATGCTTGGAGACAATTAGTTTGAATCAACCAGGGAAAAAATAAACAGAACATCCTGTTTGTTTTTAGATTTTACCTTTACCCCAGCTGTAAATAATGCATGGTGCAGATGAGATGCAAAACTTGCCCTAAATGTTCACAGCATTTATTTTTGTCACAATGTGTAATAATTAATTAATAATTATTTTTTGTTTTAATGTTTTTGATCCTTTAATATACAGGTTAATTGCTTAACTTCAGTGAAGACACAGCGTGTCATATTACCATTGTATGTCCTCATCTGATCCCTTTTTACATATCTTATAGAGTACTGTAATCATTCAGAGACAAGACATACTTTAATTATGGAGTAAAATCAGCGTAGTGAAGTTGTAGCAATTTTTGCAGACTCACAAAGACATAGAAAGTGTATTTTTTATTTATTTTTATGTACGCTGTGTGTTCAGGCTCAGTTTACTCACGTGCTTACTTACATTCTTAAAGCAATAATTTTTCTTAAATCAGAAAATAGTTTTCAGTCTGTATCTTGCTGTGTGATTTGTACAATATGAAAGATTCACCGCTTGCACTGAATACTACATGTAATTTGGCCAAGTGCCTCTCTGTGCTTTGTTACGGGTTCAAAAGTCCTCAGCACAGACAGTTTAGGTCGCTTTTGGTTGTGAAGCCTGTATCTAAAGATTTGCTGGTAAGTAGGACCTGGGAAACGGCCTCTAATATTGCGATATAACCTAACACAATAGGCCACAGAGTAATTCTTTCTGTGACGCATAGTGAACACACATAGCGACATTTTCAGTTTGTCCTCGTTTCTAATTGCGTTATATGTGTTGGCAGAGAAAACATTGATTATTACTTATTCTGTTATAATTGGGTACACTGAGCGAGCTGCGTCTCTGAGGAGCAGAAAAGTAAATGTTCCGATGAGCAAGCATCAATCCTTTGCAACTTTCAGCAAGATCAACAGTGTCACTAAGTTGTGATGCACGAAAACTTTCAAGAAGAACTTGTTATACAGAAGAGGAAACAATCATACAAATGTTTATATCCTAATGGTTGCTGTCACGGATTTAAATAAGGTTCAGGAAACAGATTCACAAATAATTGCTGAATTCACTCATTATTCGTTACTAGTGTATTGTAGGTCATTAAGTTTATACAGTCTGACTATGTCCCGGTGGGATGTGTTGCTGTCTGTACAATTGACTTGTAACAGTTATTGGGCGTCTCTGGTCCTGATGTCTAGTAATAGTGACTTTTGTAGACAGACTGCATTCTTTTGGAAAATAATGCTAAAATAGACACTCTGGTCAGAATTTAAGCATAAAATGAACAATTAATAAATTTGGTTTAAGCATGGACAGCATGTAAAAATAGCCATAGGCCAGCCAACAATAAGAGCCAACAAGCCAAAAGATAAAATTAGGATGTAATAGATACTAGGGGTGTAAGCACAGTAAACACATTCAAATTTGTACTGCTTGGTCCTCGACGTTCAGTTCAGTGCATGTTGTGATCCACGTGAATACGGTCTAACTGTAAATAGTGCTGGAAGATATTCTTTATTAGTTGGGTTAATTAAAATTAATGGAACAGGCAGTAGGTCACTGAGGATGTTTAAATATCGGTTTAGATATATGGAATTGGTACAGGTTTGAAAAATCTGTTCAGCAATCCATTCTTAGGTGAAATTACATCGTTTCCGACTTTTGTGCGCAGGTGAGGGATTTATGTTTTCTTTCTTAAACAGAGAAATTTATAGTCATTGTTTAAGATTTAAAAAATCAATATCTCTGTTAATTAATCTGAAACTAATAGTTAATATGTATATACAGTTAACTCATTTAAAGGTAAGCAGTTTTACTTGTTTATTCCTGGTGCTGTGTGCAGCGTAGGTGATTTTAGACCTTTTTTAAGGGTGATCAAGCTTCCCTAAGTTTAATCTTAGCACCTATAAAGACAATGATAATAATAATGCGTCATTATTTTCTAAAATAATTTTTGGCGATCTGTTGTTACAGTTCAATCTGCTTAGAAACATGAACAACAAATACAGGTTTAGCTAATGGTTACACTTGGATATAGTAGGTGCCAGATAGTTTACATGTTGTTACTACGCCATTGGGAAGAGCTAGAGAAGAAGTAAGCTATTGAATGGTTCAGGTTAGAGCTGTTGAGAGTTTGTCTGAAATTCTTCATGTGGCGATCAAACACTCAATAACTTTCACATAAGAAATAATAGAAACTACGATGATTCGTTCCAAAAATAAATATTTTCAGAATATAAAAAAAAAAAGATTCATATAAAAATAATTCATCCAAAATGTACGTGTGTGTATGTGTGTGTGCTTGTGTGTGTGAAAGTTGTCCTACACAGCAACCCCCCCATAACCCCCCATAACACACCCTAATGGAAACACTGCTTCCAATGGAAACACGGGAAACTTCTTTAACAAGAAACCACTTTAATGACACTCACAGGCACACCCACCACACCCACCACACACACACACACACACACTAACGGAATTACTGCTTTCTTACAGAGATTTAGAGACTCTGAAAACTGGAGTGTTAACAAGGAACCTCTCTAGTAACACTTGCTTTTGTTTTACGCGCACGCACACACACCAACTAAGTTGCATGGACTTCACTTGTAGATAGCATTTCTAAAGTCTCAGCAGTAAAATTATGTATGATAATGAAATCTGTGATTGATTATTTCAACATGGGCAGTGTATTGTATTTTTATGTTTTGTTTACAAGAATTGACATGACATCCATGGTACCACTAGCAATACTAACATTGATGTTAATTAAAATACATATATTTTATATTATTAAATAGTCAGCTAAACAATTGTATACATACTTCAGGAAAGGAAAAACTTGTATTAATATTTAAATATTAAATTTATTGCTATATGTTATATACATATTGAATATACAGTATATTATAATAATATGATAATACTATTAATATTATATTAATATAATATACATCATACTATTTTTCTTTTCCTGAAGTGTTTATACATTTTTTATCTGACTATTATATTAGTAGGGAGTGCGAGTGGTGTTGTCCTTCATGCAGCGATCAAATGGCTGCTTTTAGTTTACTTTCTTTGAAGTCCCTGAACGGGTTACGTCACCCTGCTCGCATGCCACTCTTCCGTGCTATTAGCGTTCGCCGTGCGACTATGCTCCATAGATCTTCAGGGCCAGACCACACCTGAGCTACACTTCAGCCCTTTTTACATCGCAATCCATTAGCGCTGATTACTTCCTGGCAGTGGCCCCGCACCTGCAGAAGGGAAGGCCGCCTACCTAGAGAGCCTACGGAGTGAGCGAGGGGTGATAACAGGTTAAGTCACACGCCCATCACTGGTGCACCCTGTGACAACCCCTAATAGATAGAGGAGCCCTTGTTTTCTACAGTACTTCACAAAACTTTACTCCATTTCTCATTTTCTGAAGAGTTCAATGAATCTGCTTTAGATCTCGATCATAATTTTTCAATCTGAGGGTCTGGACTTCACAATTATAAAATATGCAAAATATACAGTTGAATGGACAAAAAAAAACAGTTTTTCCTATTTTTCACTCTAGTTGTCCTGTACATTGAAATTCATGGTGAGATATTACAGTAGTTATACTTGCTGTATATTGTAGGGCTAGAGCACAGCACTGACACAAAAAGAAGCCATGATTTCTAATGCTACATAATTATGTAAAAATTCTCTTTTTAAATGACTCTTCCAGTTTGGTTGGTGTCTTCAACTTATGTCACAATGTCCTATAGGTAAGGGGATGTGGAAGATATCCTGAAGAAGGTGCAATAGTCTGCATGGAGTCCCTGCATATTAAGGCTCATGAAGACCTGCAATGATGAGATGTTAACTCTGCAACTTGCTCAAAAGTTTCCCCAGTTGTATCTCGTCAGTTAGGATTTTGTTCTAGTGAGTATAATATTGGTTGAACTCCTGAAATTCTGCAAGAGCATTTTTTGGAAATCTCAACGCTACCATGCCAGTTTACATTGGCTAACCCTGTGCTTTGACCCCAGCTTTCTGAATGGTTGGGTTTGATTTGTTAATAACATTTTAGAAATGTCAGAGTCTTCAGAGAGAGACACCCCACTGCTGCAGCTTCAGGAGGTCGATTCGAGCCGAACAGGAGGCTGCACTCTTACATCCAGGATGAATTCCTCATCCTCCTCCCCAACCGTGCCAGCGGAGAGCCACCCCATCTGCATTCCCTCACCCTATGCGGACATCGGGCACGATTTCACCGCACTGCCTTTCTACAGCTCCGCCCTGCTCGGCTACAGCGGGCCACCCCTACCCGATTGTCCCTCGGTGCGTCAGTCACTCAGCCCCACGTTCTTCTGGCCCTCTCAGAGCCACATGGCACCCCTGACACTGCATCGTCCACAATCCCACTGCCAGCAAAACCAGCAGAGCAATGGCACCTGGCAGGAGCTCACGTCACGGAGTTACACAGCCAGTGACAGCAGGTATATTGTTTGCACTTTATTGTGATGTCATATGTTGTGAGTTTTCGTCACAGCCCCTTACCTGTCTATGACATATACAGTACTGTGCAAAAGTCTTGGGCACCATATTATATGCTGTACCAATTTTGTTATATATGTTTATCATGTCTGCATAATTATGTACAAAATCATTCAGTATTTCCATATACAGTGAAACCTTGGATTACGAGCATAATTCATTCCGGAAGTGGGCTCGTATTCCAAAATGCTCGTAAACCAGATTTAATTTTCCCATAAGAAATAATGGAAACTCGAATTATTTGTTCCACAGCCCAAAAAAATTAATACATAAAAATAATTAACACAAAATATAAAGTAAAAATAAAACAAATTAACTTGCACTTTACCTTTTTAAAAAAGTAAAAAGAAATCCAGACAGATAAGTGTTTCCGTTTAAGTGTTTCACGCTGTGTGTGCGTGTGTGTGTGTGTGTGTGAAGCCATCGCTAATGACACTCGTGTGAGCGCATACTAACGGAATCATTGCTGTAAAGTAAAACAAACAAACAAATGAACCGCATGTTACCTTTGAAAAGAATCGCGACAGAGCAGAGTTTCTATGTGTTTCTCACACACTCTAAACGCGCATGCGAGAGAGAGAGAGTGTGTGTGACCCTGCGCGCGCGCGAGAGAGATAGAGAGAGAGAACAGACACAAACACACACACACACACACACACACACACACACTGCTCCTCACAGAAACTGACCCCTTCACACAGGCTGAAACAGAGGGAGAGAGAAAATGGATTTTTAAATTCTAATGAGATTTTCTTTGCTTTACACGCGCACACACGTGTGTTATAAGAAACAGTACACGCGCGCTTACAAACACAAAATAAAATATGTTTCACACACACACAGTGTAGTCACAGTGTTATAGTAAACACGCGTGCACGGATGTTGATTATACCAGTAAGAGACGAGCACTAAGACCCAGCAGGGGAGACGATTACTTACAATTCCACAGCTCAAGAGAGAGAAAAACCGTTGGCTCAGTTGTGATCACGTGACACTCGGCATCAAAACAAGAACCGCAAGAAATGATACATGATACTCGGTACTCGTAAACCAAGACTTGTTAGTTTTCCAAGTCAAAATTAAGATTAAAAATCTTTCCTCGACTTGCGGGAACACTCGCAAACCGTGTTACTCGCAATCCGAGGTTTCACTGTATAGCTTAAAAAATTTTAAATAAATAACATTAAAGGAGAATATATGCATGGCTGTAAAGGACAAAAATATAGTACAAGACAGACTAGTTTCAGAAGGAAACAAAAAACCTAATGTATGCTCCTGGGAACTCATATTCTCCAGCAAGCTCAGTAAAACCTAACAGCTGTTTTCTTATAAAACTGCAGAAATCTGTGTCTAAAACTCCTGATTTTAAGAAATGAGTTTTCACTCCAAAAATTTACTGTTTATTTTATTATTCTTTATTGCTCTTTATTGTGTTATGTGGTGCGGTATGGAGAGCCGCACCACAAGATGTTTTTTAACGATAAGAGCCCTGATGCAGGGCTTTAGAGTGGGTCAGTGAAATAGGAGGTGGTGAGAGTGCTTATGATGCGCACTGGAAGACCTTCCCGTTTGGAGATGGCGTGGGATTATTAATTAGGAAACTTAAAATGAAACAAATGAAAACTGAAAACAAAACAAAACCTATATCCTCTCAGGGCGTTCGCCCTTATCGAGGATTTATGGGGAGAGAGAGGGGGGTTGTGTTTTTATGCAAACTTTATACTTAACCCGACAGCGCACGCTACTCGGCTGCATGACGCTCTCTCTCACTCTCTCTCTCTCACCGGCGTCTTAGGGCGGCAGAGGCTGGGGCTTTGCCTCTGTCTCTTTCATTTTCAGCGCGCTTTTCTTTTCTTTGGCTTGACTTTTTATTTTCTTTGGCTTTGGTCTTTGGCCCTGATACCTTACCGGTGCTACCTAATATTCGCACGAAGTGTGACCCTTATGTAGACACGCTGCCAGGTGCGTCTCGTTCGGGCTGATTGCCTGACGGCGGCGTTGCCTGGCAACTGCGTGTATAATCGCGCGCCTTTGACCTGTTCAGAACTCCGGATGGTAGCAGCCTGCGGATCTGCCTGTTCTGAACAATTTATGCGTGACTCTGCCCCTCACGCGAGCCGCATTGTTACATATTGCTCTTTATATAAGTTTCTTTTATGCAGAAATGTTTTCAAAAGCAACTTTTGCTTTTGCCATATTTTTGTATGTGCCCAAGACTTTTGCACAGTACTATAAGTAAAACAGCTGTTAGGTTTTACTGAGCTTGCTGGAGGATATGAGTTCTCCTTTCTAATTTTATGCAAATCCCAGGATCGTACATTAGGTTTTTTGTTTCCATCAGAAAACTGGTCCGTCTTGTACTATATTTTTTTTCTTTACAGCCATGCATATATTCTCCTGTAGTGTTATTCATTTATGAATTTTTAAGTTATATATGGAAATACTGAATGATTTTGTACATAATTATGCCTACATGATAAACACATATAACAAAATTGTTACAGCATATATAGTCTTGGTGCCTAAGACTTTTGCACAGTACTGTATGTTTATTAGAAATAAAACCTCAGTCTTTGCAGAGCCTCAGGCCTGGAAAACAAGACAAAATCACAATATGTTGACCATGAGTATTTGAGTTCTCTGACATGTTTCCTCTCTCTACAGCAGCAAACCCATAGGGAAACGATCAGTGGAGTGTGCGGAGAGCTTCAGTTCCTCAGAGGGCAAAACAGACATGCACTTCTGCGCTGTGTGTAGTGACTATGCCTCTGGTTACCACTATGGTGTCTGGTCCTGTGAG
Source organism: Clarias laeviceps (assembly GCA_030014305.1). Classification (NCBI taxonomy): domain Eukaryota; kingdom Metazoa; phylum Chordata; class Actinopteri; order Siluriformes; family Clariidae; genus Clarias; species Clarias laeviceps. The sequence continues at coordinate 6,975,014 of JAQMYJ010000020.1, forward strand.
GGATGCAAAGCCTTCTTCAAAAGAAGTATCCAAGGTAACACATTCCCAAAGGTGTCTCGTAATCGACTGGTCTTGCTATCTGAGCATGCTTGCACATACTCTTTTGAGGGGCGTTCAAGTCAAAACCGGGACTTTTGATTTTGCTGAATAACAGAACACAGTGATAAGCGTTAAAAAGTCCTATTATTTCGCGATATACCGTAATACCCCCGCTGGATATCAAGATATTAAGATAAAAAATTCTCTCATGTCTAAAGTGCTGGCCTCCCAGGTACTCCTTTACATATGGAAATGGCTTGGAGTGAAGTCAGGGCTGTACGAGGGCTTTGGCAATAACTCCCAGCTAATTTCTTATGATGTGCAAGCGGTGACGGTGAATGATTATGTGTACAGTTCTCACAGATGACTGCAGTCAACCACAGTCAACGACCTCAGCCAGGATCGTCGTTCATGGATGTATGTTATACTGTGATAAGAGTCATTGCCTTACTGTCCTGTAAATGTCAATCAGAATTCACAAGAAGTTTCATCACAAGTCTTGGTTTGATTTGAATGCTTCTTATAGGTCAGTCAACTTCCCAATCTGATGGGTTGGGTAACTCCGACACTTAAATGAGTTTTAAAACTATAAATGACCATATCTTCACTCACATAGACTTAACCTTATTACTCTAAAACACATTTGACCTCCTAATTCCTTATGAGAATTAGCTCAGCCCTCAAGGTCCTAAAAGTGAGGTGATTTCTGGCCTCCGGCTTCAGCAGCACAGCACAATGTTCCTGCTCTGTAGTTTAATTGATATGTAGTGGTTTATTTCAAGGTGTGTTCCATCAGTTTTTATCTCCTGGTTGAAATGTTGCACTCATAAGCTTTATCAATAACAAAACATAAGCCTTGGTCTTCTTCTTGTGAATTTGACTTTTGATAAATGTATTGCTAAGTAAGCTGTAAAACCTGCTGCTCACACATGTCCTATTTTGTCCTATATCCTCTTACTTAGGACATAACGACTACATCTGTCCTGCAACCAACCAGTGCACCATAGATAAGAACCGGCGCAAGAGCTGCCAGGCCTGTCGGCTTCGCAAGTGTTATGAAGTCGGGATGATGAAATGTGGTAAATATTTATTTGCCATTCACTCTTTCACTTAGTTTTCATTATTTTATATGACAATAAAACCTAGCGTGCTTTGCCGAGTCCTAAACATGGACTTTGTTTTATACCCCTGTTCTGGACTTTGACAGCAATCATGTAGCACTGTGTTATTATGAATATTATTATTATCATAATCATGATCTGATAAAACAATAAGCAAGTGATATAATTTACACACACAGAAAATGCAAACTAAACTGTTTTTTTTTTATTTTTTTTATTTAATTATTTTCTGTTCGTGTACAGAACATTTTGTACACATGCAGTCAGAGGTCAATATTTGATATAATTTACTCAGAACTGAAAAATAATTTATAAGCTAATTACAGTGGGGCACAAAAGTGCCAGCCACCAGTTGTGCAAGTTTTTAAAAAGATGATAGAGTCCTGTAATTTTCATCATAGGTATACCTCAACTATGAGAGACAAAATGAGGGGAAAAAATCCAGAAAATCACATTGTAGGATTTTTAAAGAATTTATTTGCAAATTATGGTGGAAAATAAGTATTTGGTC
>JAQMYJ010000020.1:7011386-7042774 GCA_030014305.1 Clarias laeviceps
AATAAATGGTTGCAATTGCTGTGTGATTTTTATTATTTTTCCTGCCACTAATGAATCCTTTAAAAATATCTTTATGAAAATACTGATAGCAAAAATTCCTATTAGAAAGTTTTGTTTTTTGATATATTGATTAAGAAACTGTTCCTCATTTTCAATCACTTATAATGATTGAAAATGTTAATTAATCATTAACACATCAATCTCAATGTATTAGATTTTATGTGCAAATATGTTTTGTGCTGTTTAGAAATAATGATGGTTTTTCATATTTCCTTGATAAAATCCACTAATATGTGCTTTAAAACAAAAAAGTGTTTGTTTTTTTTTTGGGTTCTCAAAGGAACTCTTTTCGGTGCATTTCGGTGTCCATATACAATATTAATTTCTTATCATTATGATTCATACACATTCACATTTCATACAAACTTAAATAATACTTTTGATTGTGTAAAGTTGCTTTGCGACAATCTCAATTGTTAAAAGTGTTATACAAATAAAATAAAATTGAATTGAATTGAATATGTGCGCTCACAACATTATAGAACTTGACCTTGCTAAAAAACTAACCATGTCTCACGCTAAATATGACAGCAATGAATACTTGAATAACCTGACTGGAGTTTTACTGATCACTTGTGACAAACCAACTAATGCTCTGTAACTCATCACTAGACAGATCTAATCAGCAGAATGTTAGTATCCAGTAGTTACCTGAGAGGCAGCTGAAGAAGCTTGCATCATCATCCTCCTCATGTGAGGATGAACCACCCACATCTCCAGTATGGTCCCATTCCAGGGGGATGGAGTCGACACTCAGCGGTGTCTCGTAGCCTGACCGCTCCTGTGGGGGGACCAGAAGGGACATGGAAGACTGGCTGGTGGACGTGTCGTGGCTTGGGTCGGCTCCATCAGAATCCGCAGTGCTCTCGCTGGTACCGAGTTCGGGATTGCTTAACCTCTGAAAAAAACAATGCAGAGAGGGAAAGGTCTATGAAACAGTGTTATTATATTGTAAGGGTCAATAGTGGCCAATTTATTAGGTGCCCACATGTAATTGGAGAATTTTTTCGGTAAATATTTACATCAAACATCAAGAACAGAAATCTAAGGCCACAGACTCACTTAAACTGGACAGTTAAACTTTAAAAACCACTTATTTACAATATAAAGCTGTGCACACCTTTATATTTTTAACTTACAAATAATTTAAAGACAAATTGCCTCAGTTGCTGTTTACTCTGATGTAACTGATGTAATTTTTTAGGGTTAGGTGTAAGAATGGGTGGGAGTGGGTGAGCAAGCTGTTTGTACTTGTGTATTTTCTATGGGTTCTAGGGTTTTCAGTATAGTATGTTTAGGACCCCCTTGAAACTGAGATGATCTCAAGGATTGAAGCATTTCAAGGATGTTAAATTCAATCAGAAAAGGACCAAGCCATAGTTTTTCCAATCTTCATCCATCCATTTTTGTCAGACGTCTGCTCATTGTATTCTCAGATGATTTGTGGCTAATGAGCTTCCTGACAGCTTAAACCATTGTGTGTAACTGTCAGCTCATTTGAGGTGTTCCTAATAAAGTGGATGGTGTATGTACATGTATTAATTTGTATATTATCATCAGTTTATGTTATTAAATATTGTTTAGATTTAATTACTGTGTGTTTTAACATCGAATACTACATGGGAAAGACTGGATTGATTTTTGTATTGGAGTAATTTTTTGTGTTGTGTAATGAAGTAAGGCCTGAATGCACACACCATAACCTTATAACGGGTCATGGATTTCCATTTTCAGCTACCATTTGATTTGATTTCATGAACACATTTTAAAACAGATCCTGCGAAGCAAATATGATATATAAGCACATGTCTGTGTAACGTGTAGGTCGAAGAGTGAATGATGATGAGAGTGAAGCGAAGCGTACAGGCTGGGGGCTGGTGAGGCGCTGGTGGAAAAAGCCCACTTGGCTGAACACTTCCTGGCAGTAGGAATGCAGTTCTTCGAGCTCGTCCTCAATGATCACAGCATCCAGGGGAACACTCCTTTGAATCAGACCCTCGCCGGACACAATCAGCGCATCGATCTTATCTGTGTACTGAGTTATCTTCTTCTTCAGACCCTTTAAACAAGGAGTTCAGCTGTATGAATATTCGTGCTCATGTACCCCAAATGGTTCTTTGGTTTGTCCTATCAAGATCATCTTAAACATTCAATGTAAAACTCTACAAAAGAGGTTTCCGAGTACAACCCGTTCGAGAAACAAAAAGCATTCAAGGAACCCCTCAAAGAACTCTTTTATAGACGATCTATAAACAATATATATTAACATCTCTGGAGAAGCCTAGTGTAACATCATTATATGGAGGGTGAGACATGCTACTTGTTTCTCTTCTGTATTCTGACAAATCTGCTGCAGTGAGGGTAAATATCTGTTTCTAGTAGGACTGTATGGATGGAAATGATCCATTGAGCAATATCAGTCACCGGAAATGCATTTTCTAGGTCAGGACTACTGTATAAGTGCATGTTATAATATTTTAGATTTACTTTGAGCTTTTTCAGCTTGTGTTCCTTGCTGCTCTCTGAGAAGTGTTCCACACTGGTAAGCTGTAAGTCCATCTCAGTCAACGAGACCAGCAGGCCCTCCCGTTTCCCCTCAAAGTCCTCTTTTAAAGATGAGAAATGCTGCAGGGAAAGAAAACCTGGTCAGTTCCCCAAAGTGTCTTTGTTCTAGTACTGAGGCTTGTAGATCAATATATATATTTTTTTACTTTATTACCCCGCCCCCCCCCAATTTTGCCCGATTTTCGCCCGATTTTCTCCCCTAATTTTGTCGTGTCCAATTCCTCCCAGTCATTAAGTTCATACCGCCACTCAGTAGGGATGGCCGACGTGTTTCCTCCGACCCACGTGACGTCACCGACTATTTTTTTCGAACTGCTTGCTCACGCACCGTTGGGGTAACACACGCGAGCTCACAGACGCCCTTGACTGGCTTGTAGAGCCGTCGTTAATGTGGGAGCGCGAAGTACCTCTCATCCCTCCCCCCTGAGAGAGCTCGGCCAATCAGCTCTCTCTATGCCTCCGGCTGTGAGAGGTAACAGCATCAACCGGGGTTCGAACCAGCGATCTCCGGATGATAGGGCGAGCGCTTTACCACTGCGCCACTCGGAGGCAGATCAATAGGTTTTATACAAGTGTTGGTTTAATAATGACCCAAAACATCCAAGCCTTTAAGTACTAAGAAAGGACAAGATGTTACTATAAGGCTACATGAAACTGATCAGTATTGTGTGTCTAGTAGTCATTAATTAGTTAGTTTCAGAGATAATAATAATAATAATAATAATTGTGGCAGACTCACCTTCAGCCTGCGCAGTATGGCTACTACTCTCTTATATAGAGCGTCCCAGCGTTGGTTGGCCTGGTGCACCATGGTCTGCAACCTGTTAGCTGAGTCAGTGCGGTTCTCCTGGGCCAGCCGTCTGTAATGGCTGTTAATCATTTCTAGTTGGACCAGCTTTTCATGCACCTTTCTATAGAATGCCTGAGAGAAAAGTATAGCAAACCATTTAGCATTTACAGGCATTACTGCAATCTATATCCCAGTTCTCTATGCTTGTAATACCAAGTGATCATAAAGTCTTTCCCTGGTTTCAAACACATTTTCTAGGAAACCAGTGATTGGTAAAAACATACGGTTTATTGCGAGTTATATACAAATTCTATTAATTGATTTATGCAATGCTACAAATTCTATTAATTGATTTATGCAATGCTACAAATTCAAGTTTCTGTCTAGTATATTACTTATGCATACTATATAAAATTTGTCTTGTTATGACAGACAAACTTTATGCTCACCTACAGTACTGTATATACACACACAGATCAGCCACATTAACATTAACGCCAGGTGAATTCAATAACACTGATTATCAACCACGTACCAGTAAACTGGTGACAGGATCACAAGCACTCAAGGCTCTTCTATGCCACTGGGAACCAAAGGACAATTCGTCCAGTCCGATCTCACAGAAAAGGCAATGTGTTTCAAACTGCTGAAAAAGGTCAATGCTGGCTATGACAGAAAGGTATCAGAACACCCAGTGCATCACAGCCTGCCATGTGCGGGACTAAGAGTTCAAGGATGTTGATTTGGCCACAAATTCTTCAGATCTCAATCTGATCATGCATCTATGGGATTCGCAGGAAAAAATGACCGATCCATGAAGGCAAAGAATCAGTTGCTCACATTCTGGCGCCAGATAAAAAAGCACCCCCAGAGTTCTTGTAGAGTTAATCGCCGGGGGACAAGGGGAAACCACACATTCTTGGCTTAATGCTTTGCATGTTATTGTTATGGCTGATCGATATATATTGTGTCTTATATTTTATGGTTTCTATTGTGACAAACACCATGTGCTTGTGTTTGCTTTGCTTTCTTTTCCAACCCTGTCCTGGCGGGTTCTGTGCAAGCTTCTGATTAATTATATATTCATACCACGTTAAATCATAGTATCATAATTTCTACACTTTCCTGCTCTAAACCTTTGCCAGTTTCCCCTCACTTCTCATCATATAATTATATATCGTGGACTTACTTTGTCTGCCTGTGTTTTGCCTGCACCTATGGACTTGTCTTTTGATTCTTGGATTTAAAATCCAGACAAGTACATACTTAAGTCCTGCTTCTCACAGCACATTTTCACTGTGCACTGTGTTTGCATTTATGTGATATGTCGCTCTAAGATGTCTTAAATGTGCCACAAAAACAGATGAAGCTGAATCTCACCTCATATTTCTTAAGCTCCTCTTTAGCCACAGTATAAGGAACATCAGATGACTCGGGTTCAGCAGCAGTGTGTTCAGCGATGTTTAGCCAGTCTTCAAATTGTGAGCAATCGTCCTGAATCTTACACCACAGCTTCCATGTTTCCTCAATCCTGCAAAGTTTGACATGTTTATTATATAATACAAAATTTTGAATGTGAATATAGTGTGCCATAGGTCAAGTTGTCTAGACTACCTTGTCTTCCTTTCTAAGGACATGGAAAAGATGTTTCTCCAGCGCTGGTCCAGGCTGTGAGTGGTCTGCTGTATTGAATCATTTTCGTTATTACTGCTGCTGCAGACGTCCTCATCGTGCAGCACCATGTCACACAAATTGAGGAGAGATGTTATGCTCTCTGTGTGCTGTTCAATGTCCTGTTGGAGCTCCTGAACACACAGATGTATCGGTATTAAAAGACATAAACTGCATCAATAATGCAGAAACACTCATTTGTAATATATACATTTAATTCTCCCGAATGACATTCAATAGTACTTTTATGCATTTAGGAACATACTGAAAACACAAAGTAATCAGGCAGTGGGACTGAAATGGTAGTGGTTTACTGGCCAAATCTCTTTTTTTGATCAAGCTTGCATGCAACTGCTAGAGAAACCTATAAGTCATTGTACGAGTGGCATTTAATGTGAGACTTATAAAATTTCTTGTGATTGAAGTCATAAAACCAATTAACATTTACAGTTAGACAAAGTAAAACATTTGAATGGTGCAAACTTTTTAAAGCCACAGTCCTGACCTCACTCTAAGACATTTCTACATATTTGGGAGTTCCCAGGAGGCCAGAATTTCACACTTTAAGCAGGCAGTCTGATCATGGCTCTGGCACACTGAGAAAACTTTCCACCTTAATGGTGTCTAAGCACTAGTGGAATGCTGTGATAAGTCCATTAGTGTTACTCTAATAACTGTGTTCTGTTATTGTGCACAATCAAAGGTCCTGGCTTGACTTGAACACCCATTGTATCTTGTGAGTACTATGATGCACAATTTCATTATTAACTCTTGTGCAGTTAATATCTGCTCACATGATTTTTTTTTCTCCTGTCACTTCTGGTGATTAAAAAGTAAACTTCAAACAGTTGCTGAAGTTTTATATTCTTACACCCTACAGTAAAACAAACTATTCACTTGCCTGCTGCTCTTGCAGTCTCTTCTGGATCTCGTCTTCGTTGCAGATGCTGTAGTGGACAGGCCTGGACAGCTCCGCCTCAATATGGGACAGCCAGCTCCGCATGTTTCTCATGTTCTTATCTAGTCGCTGCACAGCAGCCAGAGTCTCTTTCAGCTTGTCCTCTCTGAAAGCAGATATAAGGGGAACAGATGGAACATACATGCATGTGTGCAAACAGTTTCTTTCTCTTAAACACCAAGAACAGACAACATTTTACAGCACAGAACTAAAATTTTTCTCACTTCTAAAAAGCTTTTATTTAAAAAAAAAAAAATACATTTTGGAGCATGTCTACTGCTGGTCTCTCTTTATTGTCCTCCTCAAGGCTTTTATCTCTACTGCACAGCACAATGTGTCTCCCAGTCTCTCGAAAGGCACCATGGCAACCCACTACCACCACTATCCCCACTCAAAACTAGTAACCATAGTTACCCTCACTTGAGACAGAGAACCCACAACGACTGCAGTTCAGCAGTTGGGTCATGGATAGAGCTGTAACCTAATTAATAATGGCCAAAATAAGCATATAGTTTACCAATAAAATACAGTATAAGGTAAAAGAGTAAACCTGATCCTATGATGAATAATAACGATATAGAATATGATCATCATCATTTTATTATAATAATAATTATTATTATTATTATTATATGGCAACTTTCATAAATTATATTAAAAGAGTTTGTATGTATTTGTGAACTCTTTTAAAAGATCTTATTGATAATGAAAATTAGGGGAAAGACAATCCTGTCAATTTTAGATTTGTCCCTATGTAAAAGTTGTCTGATAATCTCTGCCGAACCCAAACATGCAGACTGTTGACATCTGCTTTATGCTTCACGGGGATTATAACAAGTACATTTCAGTGGCACAATCAGAATCCATTGGGAGCAGAACTGACATCAGGATCATGTGGACATGGTCTGCAGCACAAGTGAGTGTATACTCACCTGACCCCATTGTTTCACATAGCTAATATGACATGACATGTATCATTCTCCCCTCTCCTCGAGACCCCCACCCCTTCTGACCACATACAAACACACAAACAAGAATAGGGATCTGCATAGGCTGACTGCAATACCCAGGCCAGCCATATGGCAAAGCCAGCACTAGTAGGTTGTTTAAGTCTCCCTGCCTCCCCCACCAGCACCATCTGTCTGACTCTATCTATATCATGGTCATCAATGAAGTAATACGCGGAACAAAAACACCTCAGCAGAAAAAAAAAATCCATTCTTTTTTTTTTCTCATCAAATACATGCAGTACCAGTCACAATTTTGGACACTTCTACTTCTAATTCTATGTGATTTATTTTCTACAATCTAAAACAGAACTGGAGATTTTTTTAAACTATAAAATTACACTAATGGAATTATGTACTTAAGTAATAAAACAGTCAGTTGTTATTTTAAGATACGGGTCAACTGTCAGCTGTTCTGGAACAGTTCTTGCAAGAACAATATTGTCATTGTCAAGTGCATTTGCAAAACCCATCAATCACCATGATGAAACTGGTTCACATCAAGACCATCACAGGAAAGAAAGACCAAAACCTACTTAAATTCATTTAGAGTTATCAGCCTCACAAATTGCAAATTAACAGCACCTCAGATTAGAGCTGCTCTGAAGGCTTTACAGAGCATAAGAAGCAGTACATCTCAATTGTTCAAAGGAGATTATTGCATTTTGGATGCCTTCTACATTCTTTTACAATGTAGAAAGAAATACCATGGAATTAGAAGTGTGTCCAAACATCTGTCCAAACAAATGAAATTTCTTTTCATTTCTGACACTAAATACATTTCGTTCCTCAATTAATGTCAAGTTAATATTTGTACTCTAGTGGCTAGCAGATGATTAACCAGCTTTCACAGGTACTTTACACAAGAAACTTAACTTGCTTTTCAAATGAAATGACTTTTAATTAAGCTGACTTTTATTAAGCTGATTTACAAACATATTTAAGGAACACTTTTTTTCGGTTTTCGGTAAATATAAATAAATAAATAAATAAAGCAAGCCCTTTGTCTTTTTTCATTTGGTTTTGTCAGTTTAAGTCTTAAATACAAAAGTCAGACCCTTCCAAACCTGCTGTAAATTCCACTGTGTATCATAAAAAGTAGAATCATGAAATAAGAGTAGCATGTAACTGCTGGAAGCTGTACAGTTGACTAGACACAGGTGCTCTATTTTCAGAAATACATAAGACCAATAATGCACTGCTTCTTGTATGGTGACCCCGGTTTTCTCACCTGGCATTAATTTGGTCAAACAGATGCTGCCAACGGTCATTGACATCTTGCAGCATGCCATGGATGTTGGTCTCTTTAGCTTCGTCGCTGGCTAATAGGAGCTGCTCCCCCAGCCGCTTGAGGTGGCTCTTATTCTCGCTGAAGAGGTTAATCTCCTCCATGCAGTCCTGGCAAGATACAAACAGTGAGCTCCAGCTGCTTTACAAAAGGACTATAGGATGCTTTACTTATTAACAAATTCATCCCAAACAAAGCCTTGGTCTAGGCCTAGCAGCTGTCAAAACTGTGGCCCATCTCGCAGCAGGGTCTCTAATTAAAAACTGAACATTTCAAGGTGTCTTCATTTGAATTTGGAGAGGCAAAGACACCCGTTGACCCTACTACTTTTTATTTGTACAATTAGTGAGGTTTTGTGGCTTCACCTGTTTTGTTTAGTTTGGCCTTGCTCATTTTGGTCAGCCAAGCCATCCACTTGCTGTTGCCAATAACAACGCCTTGGAAAAACAATGGCCTTTCAGGTCTCTGATCTTTACTGGGCCACTGTGAACCTTGTCAAAAGACTCTACAGTAAACTATGTGCTAATGAGTGTCCTGTGTATAATGCAACACTTATAGATGATGAAAGAGGTTACATTTATGGTAAAAGGATAAAAGAGATCCAACTACTACATGAATGTTTAGTGTTGACAATATAAGGAGTGTTTGCAACTTGGGTGACCAGAAAGGCGGCTATATAAATAAAATGCATTATTATTATTATTATTATTATTATTATTATTATCCGCAAACATACATTATTTTGTTACATATTGTTATTATACTATAACAATTAAATAAAAAGAAGCCAGATTTACAGTACAATCTGAGATCTATTCCAAGAAAGATGCTTAATTATTGCTTAAGTATGCTCCTTAGCAATCCTTTCATAAACATAACATTACACATGACAACCCACACACTTACATATATAATAACTCACTAACTCAAAAAGTTTAAATGGCCCTGCCTTTGGATGCGCCAAACTCATCTCCATACTATTATCTTTATAAACAACATGACAACATGTACATGTTCCAACCTAGATGCTTTGTGTTACCTTTTTCAGTTTCTCAACCATCTCCTCGATGCTGAAGTAATCACTGCTGTGCATAACCTTTCTCTCCATCTGCACTAACCACTCGCAAAGCTCCTTGTGTTTGTCGTTGAATATGGTCCATGCGTTCAGTCGATCAGCAATCTCTTGTTTACGCTTGGACACCTTTACACAGAGACAAATTTAGTGTGATACATAAAAATGTTCACCAAACTTTGACTAGGTAATATTCTTACTTGTTACTAACATTCTGTTGTTGTGGATGGTCCGACATAGATACCATAAAGATTTACATTTCCAAGACAGTTTATCAACCCAACTTTAAGGGGGAAAAAAATACATGAGATCTATTGTTTTTCCTCATAAACACTACCATATGCTCATCCCAGGTCTTATACAACATGCTTATATATACAGTATACAGTATATACATCACAATGTCTCTTTCTGCCATGGTCCCACACACCCCTGGAAGGCAAAAGGAAAGGCACTTATTGTATGCCATTGCCAAAACCCACATACAAAACCAATCACGAAAGTGTTTTAGCAAGAAAACACATCCAATAATGTTGTCATCTTAAACAACACTTTGAAGTGTCGTTTTGAATTGCCACTGAACCGTCCGTGTTGTGTTTCACAGCTAACTAGCTAGAAACCTAAAATTATCAGTATTAGTTAACGTTACCTGCACATTATTTTTTGAAGCGTAATGCACAGCAGATTCCATAGCATCATCTCATTTGCAGCAGAAGCACTGAATGAGTGATTCCTCCAGGATTTGGTGGCATTTGCTAGCTATCACTAGCAAATGCCACCAAATCCAGGAGGAATCACATATTTGTAAACCATCGGAGGTAATCATGTCATAATAACAAACTTCTACAAATTAATATCCTTATTCCCTTCTTCATTCATTCTGTTTTGTATAAGTCCACCAGGTCCACCACAACATATTGCATGAAAGGTTCTTTTGTCTTTTAAGGTTAACCATCAGGTAATCTGGTAGGTAATCATCAGGTAATCAGCTGAATTAGATAAGTCTACTGAATTTGCAGAAATGTTAGAATCAATATTTTTGGCTCCAAAATAAACTTTGAATGTAATTTTCAAGTAAAATACATAGATGTCCAACAGTGCTTCTGCCGCACACATGTCTGCAAAAGGTCTATAGTGGCTTTATTGTATAGAGTTGTAAAACTTGTCTCAGATGGCACTCAGAGGATGATAGATTTCAGTTTGTCTAGTTCCTTATGTCATTAAGTGAAGTTAATTCTTGCCACTGTCATCTCTGTTCTACTCATATTAGGGATCTAAATCAATGTCAGTATTTCTATAGAGCTTCTCTGGGACTGTTGTCCGAAACAAAAAAAGTATTGTTTGTTGCAGAGAAAGAAACTCTGCCATGTTAGGGCTTGATGTGTCTAATCTAACCTAAAGCTAAAAGAGTGCTGTACCTCCTTTTAATTAAAGAAAATTCTTTGTCTCCTCAAAAAGCTCAATTGTGTCCTCTCAATCGGATGAACAAAAGAACCTACCCCAATCAAAGATTTCAAAATGTTTCTGCATGAGTTCGAACCCTTTATTTATGAGGAGCTTTTAACAGAAAAACGCACGCCATGAACTAAAGTTAAAGCCAATGTAGCTCCAACAGCTACAAGCATGGCCTGACAGTAAGGGCTCCTTTATTATTTTCTGCAAGCACCATAGCACAGTAGGGGACATTAACGGTTCAGTTCCCTCAGGCCCAATCCCTTTCAAATATTGCTGAGTCTTAAGTGCATCCTTTCCTCAGAGTTCCATTAACTTCACACCTGGAAATTTGAAATGAAGTAAAACGGCAAAATCATTGTCAATAACTATATTTATAAGCAGATTGCAGCTAAGAGCTTACAAGTGAAATTTACCAGGTTAATTTTTAATGACTGGTTGCTTAGTGAAGGGATTCTCCTGCTAAGTATTCAAGCTCATTTTACACCCGCCATTTTAATCATTTTGGCTTTTAATGCAATTTCATTAACTGGGTCTACACTATTTAACATGGTGAATAACTACTCCCCAGAGGCAGAGATCTATTGTGATTGTCACTGGCCCAGGAGGACGTGTGTTTTCCACTCTACCACACAAAAGATCTAGCTCTAAAAGCCTGAACATTGTCCTGCTTAACCATCTGCTATTCAAATCCAATGACTGGGTCCACCTGCAACCTGTTCGCTCTCTCTCTCTCTCTCTCTCTCTCACAGACACACACACACACACTATATTTCTGAGTTTTCCATTTATCTACACATCTAATCTCTGCCTAATAAGCTACATAATTGTTAAGCCTACTTCTCAAGCCATGAGTTTAAAGTTTGTATAACTAAAGTTGTGTAACTACAACTTTTTTGAGCCATTGAGAAATTTAATTTTACAGCTCAGAATAACAGCCAGTGCTATATTGAACCTTAACATTAAGCTCGATTAACATTAACAGAAAACTCGAGAAAAAAATAAAAATTGCACCCCTGTGGTTTAAGGGTAGCAGTAAAAGTCATACGAGTGTGTGAATAGGGAGGAATATAAAAAAAAAAATAGAAGATCCAAATGCCACTCAGGGAGTTTGGAGACAGAAATCAAGGCTCACATAGTAATACAGAATATTTGATTCATATTCAGAAAGGTAGATGTGTATGTTTCCAGGTATATGATATTATGCACCAACATAATAAACACTATTTTACCTGTTTTTTTTTTTTTTTTTACTAATGATAAAGGAACAGATGTGAAATAAATAATTTATAATAATATATAATAAATAATTTTTTGACCAAAACCTTGCAAACTTTACTATCAACACATTAATCAACACTTTATTATTCCAATATAACTCAATTTTATATGTTATACATAATGTTATATATATCAGTATAAGGACTGGTCAAGACTTTCCCTCTCTTTTTCCTTGTGTGGGCTGTGCATTTCCCACTTCATTTCTAAAGGCCCTCATGGTGAGTGCATTGTGTGCTGGAACACCAGTCCTCTGCCCCACCACCTCCTCTCTTTTGCCTCTCTTTCTTACTCACCTTCAGGCAAAGTTCTTCCCACTGGCTGTGTAGTTCCTCCACCTGTCCCTGGAGAAGCACTGTGTCGGTGGGCAGCACATACTGTGAGATATCCGCCTTCATGCTCACCAGGTCCCTCAATCCTCCAGCCCACAGCTCCAAAGATTTCTCGTCCTCCTGCATTAACACAGCAGCCGACACTGAGCTGAATCCCTGCTCCTGCTGCACGCTAAGCCTTGTCCTCTCTCTCTCTGTCACTCTGTCACTAGCGTTTGGGATTAAGGCCTGCAAGTTGTAAGGGGGGAGGAAAGTAGGCGGAAAGGGGAAAATGGGGTGAGTGCAGAAGTGTAGAACGAGGGGGCAGGAGCGGAGGGAGGGCTGTTTAAAGATGTATAATAGCCCAGTCAGGGAGGTGATTGTTTCCTCTTGGAGCTACAGCTGATTTTGGGGGAGTTGTGAAAGAGTTTCTTTTGAGTAACATACTGACATCCTTTAATCACTCATTCATATTAGACAAGATTAGACAACTTCAAAACTATGTGATTCCATCAACTTAAGTGGCCTCTCAATGGCCAAAGCACGTGCTAACGGTTGCTAGGAAACCTCACCACAACCTATGAAATGTGCAAGCAAAAATGCAAATGTATTATCTTTACTGTTGATTAGTGATGAGCATGCTTTTGACTGCAAGTGCAATTCTGCAAGAGTCAAGCATGTGAATCAGTCCAACACTAATGCAGGGGCTGAAATCAAGTACCTCGAAAAGCTTCTCCTGAAGCTCTGTGTTGTCTGGTGGTGGCTGCTTTAGTCTGACAGCAATCTCTCTCAGATGAAGTGCACTGTCCGTGAGTCCATCCTCACAGCAACTCCAATTCTAGACCAAAGCAGAAGAAGTTGTTTTATGGAAGGAACGGGGGACTTTTTTAGACCATTTCGACGACTTCTATGCAAACAGTCAAAACACTCTGGTTTGGTACTGGGAGTTTACTTGCATTACCTCATACCTAATTACACTATTTTGATCAGGAATTTCTCAATCACCTTTTATAATATTTTCAGACTTATCTGATTACATGTGACTCATTAATATCAGAGTCCCCCTTGGTTCCCCTTTGTATAGTCAAGTGAGGTGATCAATCCAGCTAACCACTGTCCCAAACAAAAGAACCATTCAGAGTTGGTTATGCGTGAAAGTGGCTGTAGAACCAGGAGGCATTTTCGACAAATTCACACCAAGAGACACCAAAGATGGAGTATGAATATAGCATATTTACACTTAGAAATGAGATAAAGTCCAGTGAGAAAGCTAAGCAAGACTCAGGCAGGATTACTATGATCTTATTAAAAGCTCCAGGAAATTCAAAATGCTGACATTCCCCTTACAATTATTCATGCTTTGAATAGCTACATGTGAATTTAATCAGACCAGTCTAATGGAGGTAGTGGTGTATATTTACACCTTATAAAAATCATTTTCACACTTCAGTGAGAGAAACTATCCTAGAAATCAACATGCAATAGGGCATAAAGCTGCTCCACACACATCTACCATCCTGCAGAACTGCTTTCTAAACTTTAACCTTAGTAACAATTTAATTAAAGCTGTGGTTTTCAGGGCCAACTAATAAGGCCTTCATGAAGACAACTGGCATAAATCTACATAAGCCATATTACTGAAAGAGATGTCAGGTTAATAAACATAATTCCATCATGTAACTGTAAAAAAGTTAAAAAAGGGTTTTATGAATATTTATTGAAATGTCCAGAGCACGTGACATGCAAATGTCACATTGTTTCCTATGTGCCAGACCTTCTTTTGTTTTTAACAGTCTTGAGGAATAGCTCTCCAGGGTTGCTGAAGGACTTTTTGGGCTCATTTTCAGTTCAGTCCCTGTATCTGACCAGTTTCAGAGGAATGTTTTTTTGTTTGTTAAGCCTCACAGTGATCTAGGAATCATTCAAGCATTAAAAGAAACTTCTAACAGGTGCAGATGATGACTGATGATCTGGTGATGCTGAATGCTGAGTGGTTGGAACAGACGAGAGGGGAAATGAGGTTGCTGCTGAGGCTGTTACATAAACAATCAATTTAAATTGTATCTTTACGCAATTTGCAGACTGTTGCAGTTAAACATTTGTTCACATTTCTTTAATTGAATTGAATAAGAAGAAATTAGTTTTTGCACAGTACTGTAAGTGCAGAGCAGTCTTTTTTGATAGTCTTAATAATGGTGAGATCACATAATAGAAATTTACAATATTTTACAGAAAAACATGTTCAACATAATTAAAGATTTGATTTAGCACAATTAAGCTAATCTCATCTAACTAAAAGGTGTGCATGTGTACACATATAAATAAATTTAATTACAATGTGGGACTGCAGTAGTTGTTCACAACAGTATTCCACTAATCTAGCAGGCTTATGAGAAAAACAGTGCAACATTATATCATCTGCTTGCCATTTAATAGTACAGAAATACGTAGGTCACTGGCAGTTAAAAAAAAAAAAAAACCTTCCATACAATCCATTAGCTTGGTAGACAAAGGATTCAGTGAGTTTAGCGTTTTTAGAATTTAGTGCACAGGGAGTTTATGAGGTGGATAAAAGCCCCATCATGTTTTAATATGTGGTGGATATTTATGCTTTGTGAATTCTGTCATATTAGGTAAGAATTTGAATTGACTGTTTGCTGCTGTAAAAACCTGTGACCTCAACACGGTAACTAAATTCTGAATAAAAAAACAAGTAGAAAGGGAAAAAAATGCAGAAGTTTTTAAAGACCTTGATTTACTTATATATATATATTTCTGTCCCATTCTGGCAATTATATTAGCAAAATAATCATTATTGAAAACAACAATCTTATTAAAATAATACTGTATATAAACATGTTTTAGACTGACAATGAGATTTAGTAATTAATACCTCCTTATGGCATGGTGTTAACTTAATTGTGCTAAACCATGCTAAAAACCCGCTATGTTGCTCAAGGATTGGTTGGCATTTCATGCTCAGAATCGATCTAATAATAATAATAGATGAGACTGAATTCTTCAGTTATTCAGTGTATTCAATCATAATGCAGAGGGTGGGATTTGTTGAAAACATGGAAAGTATAACTAACATAACCAAACATAAGCTCAATAACAGATTGTACGCATTTGTTGGAATAGCTGTATAACTAGATGACATTTTAAAAAGTGCAATCATCTGTTGTCATTCTTAACCTATAGATGAACATTTGCCTTTATGACTACAGAATCTAATGTAATAGAAATTTCAAGATGAAAACTGCAGTATGTGGAGTTTTGTTTGCATACCTGAATGACAGTTTCAGAGAGAGCCTTCCTGTTCACAACCAGACTATTCCTTTGTTCCCATGCATCCTGCAAAGCCTCAAATTCAGTCTTGAGCTCAACCTGTGTCTGTACATCTGCCAGGGGTAAGATCTGCTGGTACACCTGCACAGTCTGGGCGTAGAGTTCCTCATTACTGCTCAGCTTCTCCTGAGCCTGCTGTAGGGAACAAAGATGAATTTACTTAAAAATTTTTACTTAATAATTCTGATGGAAAGTTTCTTACATTTTCTAAACACAGGGAACATAATTATTTCTACATAATTATTTCTACATGCATTAATTACAGAACTACTATTCTTCTTCACAGAATGATGGGCATTTTTACATCAGCACCATTTTATTTTTGATTGAGAAATTTATAAGAGCAACAGATCAAATGTGATGGTGTAGAACATACACCATCACATGGTGTATGACAACATGTTCAAGTTAACATGAAAAACTAGTAATATAAACCCTGTGAACCTGTTGCACCACTTTCCAGAATGATGATTCAATATAGCCATTCATTCATGACATAATCTCATATAGAAAAGTCAGAAAATGCAGTCTTACCTCACAGTCCTGAACGGATTGATGCAGCTGCTGAAAAATGCAAGGTACCAATCCAGAAGGTGATAGAAAATGTCCCAAGTCCTTTAGGAGTCTCCATAGCCTTTTCAGGCCTGTCCTATATAGCCTCCATTGTTCGGTTTGCTGCTCGAGGCACCTGCTACGCTCCCGAACCCTCTGCAGTGTTCTCTGCCATCGCTCCTTTAATTGGGTCAACCTCTGAATCATGTCTTTCCTGCAGATCACAGAAACCAAGAATAGTTATTTAGGAAACATTTTCGATGATGATTTATTTTGAAAATGTTTACTGTTATGGTGTGGTTTCTTTTTAGTTTTTTAACTGTGAAAAAAATTTATTTCTAAATTACCTTAAAATTCAGAGATTTTTCACAGATTCACAGATTTCAGATGAACAGACCCCAGCTGGCAAGCTCAATTATAAGGTAAAGTATACTGTATAGTATAGGTATAGTAAGTCAAAACTCTCTATAACCGAATGATAAAGTTAATTGTCATTAAAAGTAACTGATCTAAGTAGATGGTGCAGTGATTATACACTATGATTAGATAAAACTTTTCCTCAGAGTTGCATTCACAGTGCTATAAAACACCTACATATGCAATTAAAGAAACAAACATAAACCTGGATGAGCAACTATCATGGCATTTTCCAGTAGGTGTCAGCTTTCCTATATAAAGTATGCTAAGTTTATATAAATTTTTTTTGATAACATGATATTTTGTTATGTCATTTCATGGGCTAGCTTGAGTTAGACCCCAAGCCAAAAAAAAAAAAAAAAACTTATGGTAGCTCAGTATACTTCTAAAGAAACAGATAAGAGCAATTATGCAAAACTATCAAACATAACAGGGCTTGCTGTTAAAATAACCCATGCCATGGTGGTGTTATACTGCCTCAAAGTTGACTATTGTCCTACAAAAGCAAATTACAGTGAAACCTTGGATTGCGAGTAACGTGGTTTGCGAGTGTTCCGCAAGACGAGCAAAGATTTGTAATAAATTTTGATTTGGAAAACGAACAAGTCTTGATTTACAAGTACCGAGTATCATGCATCACGCATACGCTTCTTGTTTTGATGCTGAGCGTCACGTGATCACAACTAAGCCAACGGTTTTTCTCTCTCTTGTGTTGCGGAATTGTGGGTAATCGTCTCCCCTGCTGGGTCTTAGTGCTCGTCTCTTACTGGTATAATCAACATCCGTGCACACGTGTACTGTTTACTATAACACTGTGACCATGTGTGTGTGCGTAAAACACATTTTATTTTGTGTCTGTATGCGTGTGTGTACAGCGTGTGTATAAAGCAAAAGCAAGTCTCATTAGAGAGGTTAAAGATCCATTTTCACTCTCTGTATCAGTCTGCTCTTTGTGTCTATGTGTGCGTGCGTCATTGGACACAATGCCACACACACACACACATACACCTCATTATGCGTTTGAGGTAATCAACTCCAGATAAGACTGAATGTCCACTCTGATAGAGATCCCATTTTTAGAAATGAATGAGTATGAAACTGCTGTTCAGATTGATAATCACAAATGTACAATCAATAAACTTTGTCATAATTTTAGAATTTTAATGAATTGTAATAGATGAAGGGTTTGAAGACCTTAAGCATGTAGGTATAAAGTAAGCAGAGGGATTCTGTGTATCTCACCTGTCTTCTCCCTGACTTTGATTTAAAAGCTTTGATGCCTCACTGATCACAGAATCCAGAAGCTGCTGGCCAATCAGTACTTCCATCTTCAGCTTCTGCAGAAATATATTGATAGAAACCAGCATTAAAAAAAAAAAACTTTGATCTTAGCAAATCAGCTATGATGACATTAATTACATTCTTGAGTTGCCAGATAAGGCAAAGCCAGACATCATTTGTCACTGCAGTGAGCGAGTAAGAATTTCGTGCCTAGAGGAACACTAGTAATAGATAAACATCTAACCTGGTGTACTGCAAGCTGTCTTCTCATAAAAGTATCATTTCCAGAAGTGTCATTAGACAGCCCAGATTCCAGTGTCTCCAGTAGATCGGTACAAGCTTGGCATTTCTGCTGGAAGCTCTGATCACCCAACTGTGCACTATACATTGCCCTAACAAAACACCAAAACTGTCACACACTACATCATACAAAGGCCTTATACATCATTACAGTTCTTTATAACAGAATAAGAGGTTGCAAACAGATGCTAAGATTTGCATATTCATTTGGCATTTTTATAAATAGTACATAGATATATTGTAAACTAATAATATACACTCACCCCCGACTTTATTAGAAACACCTTGACACCTGCACATTTATGCAGTTATCTAACAATAATGACGATACAGGTCAAGAGTTTCAGTTAATGTGCACATCATAACTTGTGGTTCAAATAACAAAAAACACTGAGTGAGCGACAATTTAGTTGGAGATAATGCATTGGGGTTTTTTGGATTTTTTTCCCAATTTTCTCCCTAATTTTCTCCCTAATTTAGTCAAGTCCAATTCCTTCCAGTCACTAGGGGGCTCCCACATTAAGGCTTCTACTACCACTCAGTCGGGAGGGCCGAAGACTATCACGTGTTTCCTCCGAACCACGTGACACCAGGCAACCGCATCTTTTCGAATTGCTCGCTCACGCACCGTTAGTAATTTTCAAGTCTTTCAAGTGTCCAGGTTTCTGTGAAGGTCTCTTTATTCTTGGCAGACAGGATGGTCTGGTCTTCTGCTTTTGTAGCTAATCACCTCAAAGTTGTTGGTTCCGAGATGCGTTTTTGCTCAGCATGGTTGTATAGAGTTATTATTTCCTTAACTATATACTTCTTGTCAGTTCAAGCCAGTAATGTCCATACTCTTTAAAATTCTTACCAACAAGATGTTTATCTTCAGATTCTCCACAAACAGAAGGTTTTTGTTTTTGTTTGGTTTCAGCATTTTACTGTTTGCACTGTTGTGTGTGAGAATCTCAGAAGTCCATCAGTTTCTGAAATACTTAAACCCGAACTTTGGTACCAACAACCACATCAACCTAGTTTTTTTTCCCTCTTCGGATATTTTCTGTAAACATTAACTGAAGCTCTTGACATCTTATAATATTATACATTGTGCACTTTTATAACTTTGACTTCCCCGAGGTTGGGGTTCTATCAATAGATAGTTTCTCGTGTTTTCCCATTGTAAAGGTCTGTTTTTTTGCATCCCTTCCCGAGATATGCTGGAAAGTGGAATGGCTATGTTAACGTAATGTGCATGATTATTTGTGAAAATGTGTGTGCATGGTCTCATGTGATGGACTGGTGCCACAAAATCCATCTCATCCACACCCACGCCCACACACACACACAAAGTGTTTGACTGAAGGTGCTTTTATTTAATAAGCTAATAAACCAGTGTAAGAATATATTTAATGATGAATACTTCAAAGCACTAATGTAAGTTGATCTGGATATGAGCATCTGCCAAATGCCTAAATGTAAATTAGGTTGTCCCACCCAGTATACAGTATATTCTCATTTCTTGCCTCTTTTTTAGTTCCACAAAAGAATAGAGATTATGAATGAATGAATTTAAGACTAAACCAAACATGCAGCGAAGAAGGTGAGCTAAAGCCTCTTCTTAAAGGCCTAAAATTAACCATCAGACAATCCTATGATTTGAACATAGACTTTACCAATCACTAGCTCAGGACCTCGACTACTGAACCACTACATCCTCCTAGATCATTAACAAACATGGCGTTCTCTCACAAAAAAAAAAATAGGTTAATATGTTTTACAGTGCTACTCCAAGTGCTACTCCATCTCTGCAGCACACACCTGTGTCTGTTCATGGCCTGGATGAAGACCTGCACCCAGTTAGTGTTAA
The DNA here is from genome assembly GCA_030014305.1 of Clarias laeviceps. Lineage (NCBI taxonomy): Eukaryota > Metazoa > Chordata > Actinopteri > Siluriformes > Clariidae > Clarias > Clarias laeviceps. Next base: position 7,031,586 of record JAQMYJ010000020.1, read on the forward strand.
GGAGCTGCAGCTGCTCTGCCTCAGAAGCTGTAAGTGGCAACGTGAGGCTCTGCTCATTCAGAGCTCCGAGGTCAGGGGTCAGTGCACTCAAATCCAAAAGAGCAAACTTGCAGAACACAAGAAGAAAAAGAAAAATATACCATCACAGAGTAGAAGAGATTATGGTGAGAATATATTTTCTAATATGTAATCTAATCTAATTGTTTTTATCTTTTTATCTCTTTTTTTTACCTTTACATTGCCTTGCAAATATGATTAACAAGATTCTGGATGTGACAATGTGCTGATCCAGATTTAAAATTCTAACATTTAATTATTAAGTTATGTAAGCTTCAAAGTCAAAAAGGAATTCCAAACAAATTTCTAAATCATGTTTGTAAGACATAAGCTGTGAAATTTTGCATCAATTTTTTTTATATTATTTAACATAAACAATAAACCAACACTATGCAAGCTTATTTTGATGTCTTAAAATACATACAAGTATTTTGCATTACAACTTTATTATTATTTTTTTTACTAAATAAACCCATGTTTAATGTTCATGCTAATTCATGTGGACTTATTATAGTTTCTTATTAATAATAATGGAAGTACATTACTGTAAATCCAAAAGTTGATCATCAACTGTAAATATATAAAGTCAGAAGTTAAGAAGTTAACGGTAACTGGCTCACCTTTACGTTCTCTGTGCTTGCAGTAGGCGAGGTCAAGACACTTTCAGATTTTTTGAGACACTGCATTAGGGAATCCAAATTAGTATTGATATGGATATGATCTTCCAGTTCCTCCTACATGACAAGCAGATGTTAACATGTAGATTTAATGTGTTCATCGATTTGACGATTTCTAGGTATTGCAATGACATATTTATTATCTGCATTACCATGGAATTGTAATTAAATATTTTACCTGGAGTTGTTCCCGTGTCCTAACTAATGCCTGGCTCAGACACACAAGACCATGTGATAGATGCTTGGCCTCTGTTTGGATCATAGGAGCTGCCTGGGGCTCTAACTGTACCATAAGGAGCTTAGAAGCCTCTAACACATTTCCAACATCACCCTCTAGTGCTTTCAGTTTTTCCTCCATAGTCTGGTAAAGAGATGCATACATTAAAAGGAAATAATGTAAAACATTCAGCAGCACAATTTCATACTAGTGGTTGTGTCCAGTTCATTTTAAATTTGTTGTTGTTTACACAGAGGGCAAAAAATGAACAATCAGTCAATTCAGTGATGTCTCATGATTCTTTTGTGTGGCAATTCATGTATAATTAATTCATGACTCCAAAATCTATTTTTTTTATTTATATACATTTGCATTAAATGCAATATAAAATGTTCCTGTTCCTCTATAATCCTACAGGTGTCGCACTCTAAATTATTCAAACACTGGCAGGTAGAACAGCGTCATGTTTGGTACAAGGGAATTATTTCTTAAGTTTGTTTAGAATTATACTAAAATCTTTAAAAAATAATATCGAATCCAGATATTTATCAAATCACAATATTTATACAATTGCAATACGAATCAAATCAGCCCTTAGCTATCATGAAAATAACGTATCGGGTTGTAATGTAAATGTAATATTATCTGTGTTATCACTTAATTACTTTAGCTTGGCTGTAATGTTTTCCCACTCTGAACTATTACAGAGTATCTTGTTTATCACTGCAGGGACGGTTGCCTGTTCTGTGAAGTAGAGCTGGGGAACCTAGAGATATATTTAGTCCTGTGTGTAGTGCAGTGCTTTAACTCAGGACTCAATGTTCCCCCAGGTTCAAAAGCAGCATGGTCCGAATGCACTACATTCCCCAAATCTACAAATTACATCCTTGATACTCATTACTCTTTGAATCTCATCACTATAAACGTTTAATTCTAAATCTTATAATTAATCAGAAGTGCGTGAATGACATTTTTTAAACTGCCATTTCAACCATCATGTATTCTGATGTGTATAAAAACAGCTTGTATCATATGAACTCTTGTTTTTGCTGGATGTTTTTTTCCATCACGTGTCCTGGTGCGTTTGCGGTGTACATGCTCCTGAATCACTCACGCTAATGTTGTCGATCTTGCCGTGAAGCAGCTCGATGTTGTACTCCTGTTTTTTTAGGAGGCTCAAAAACCTCTCATATTGCTCCCAGTAATGGCTTAAATGCTCTGAGCAGCCCTTATATAGAAGGCTGTACTCTTGCCAGAGACGCAGCTCCATCTGAGCCTTCTGCAGCTCCAAAGTGACTTCACGCACCACAGCTTCCCACCTGAAAACACAAACATACACAGGCTATTTCACTTGATTTACATGAGGGATGCAAGCACATGTGAATACATTATTCAGCTTGAAGAGATAATATATTCTAGGTGAATACAAATAAAGATACGAGTAGGAGGCCTGATTTTTAAACAGTTGCATGAGTGAGTGATTTTTACTTTCATGCAGACATGAACAAGTTGCCAGATGCGACCATAATAAGTGATATGTGTGGCTGTACAAATATCAACCCCACCAGGGAGATTCCCACACCCCCTTATTTTAATATGATATTAAGAAATATCAGAGGCAGGATTTACAGACCATGCCTAGAGTTCTGGCATTTTTAGGTCCACTGTTTTTCAAAGTAAATCAGATTCCCCCCCTGTTGTGACCTCAATGAACAAGAGCCCCCTCCTCTGGCTCAGTGCTCAGCTCAGACTAGATCTGTTCAACTCCATCCTGATCTCAAAAAGTCAACCAGCAACGTTGTGAGTGTATTTGTTCACTTTCCTTTGTTTTTCATATACTATGCGTGTTACTGCAGAACTATACATATAATCAAATAGTTCTGCATTAAGTAAAAAAACATGGCGACACTCAAGCTGTTTAGTTTGCATGTGGAAATTTAAGATAGTATTTATTACATGCTTTTGAAATTTTGACATATTTGTCACTATATGGAGGTAAAGATACATCAGATACTGTACGTGGTCATAAGATTTCTTGAAACCTTCCGCCATTTTTGACGTGACTGATGACTAGACTGGATTATGGGCATGGTACATTAATTTCTGAGGACATGCACAAGCTATGCACCAAACAAATGCAGGATACCTAAATCATGCATGCTTGTACAGTATGCATAGTTGAAAGCAAGTATATTTCCACCCCAAGACTTATGCAAACTTGAATAAAAAGGAGCACAATATGTGACCTTTAATTAAGTTATCCCTTAAGTACTTTCTATTTGTTAAGATCAATCAAATTAGTGCAGATCAGTGTTTGAGGAAGAACATGTACATAATTTGTCGCAATTAAATGGGCTGTAGCTTACAAAGGATGAAAATGGAGGTGTGCGTGTGAGTATTTCCAACTTTGTAGCTCAAATGCGTGGAAGTAAAAAAAAAAAAACATTATGCCAATGTCTGATTTCACCCTTCTGCGCCAAGTTGAATGCACTAACTGTACATCAAATACCAGAGTACTAAACAGTACTAAACTTTGCATTACACCCCTAGTTTACACATTATGTTTATACAGTAAATCTCCATACAAAAATAACCCACACAGAATCTATTACACAATGTACTATATACAGCTCCATTGCAAGGGATCAGGTTCAGGGATTCAGTCTGTTATCAATTCCTTCATCCAAAAGCAACAGCACAATGTACAATCATATTAGTGTGCAAAATCACCCTGAATCGTATTTGTATTATGAAAGTGTAGAGTATTAGTTAATAGCTTTTGAGACGTAATACGAACAAAGGTGCACAATGTTCTCTGTGTGAGTCAGCACTGGCAGATTTACTGTTTCCTGGAACCAGCATCCCACATTAGATCCGTAAATCAACACAGCAAGAAACTCTCTGCCGAGTGAAAGTGGCTCAGTAAATGAGATGGAAATGAACGAACAGAAAAGCAGAAGAACAATTTGTTTTTCAATATGCTTGCTACACTACATTCTTATGGACATGTGCTTGTCAGATATATTAGCAACAATGATGTATGGAGACACTTAACAATATAAAATACTGAAAATGCACTTATTTCATCCACATACTGGCAAGATTACAAATATTTTTACTGAAGTGTACAGATCTCTATATATCTGAAATGGGCATTGGTGGCCGAGTGGTAGGTTTCTCGCTTACCATGCGGCCCGGGTTCAATTCCCACCCACTGCCCAAACCCCAGTGATTCAGTGCAGGTCCTAAGTCCAGATAAAATGGCAGGGTTGCGTCAAGCGGCCTAAAACCTTTGCCAAGTGGTGTGCAGATCAGATGGTACGCTGTGGCGACCCCCAACAGATCTTAATCAGTGACACAAATTTTCATTTCTATTTCACCAATTAATGATTTCAGGTGCAAGCTTATCCTGGTGGCTGGTGCATATGAATATATAATTTAACAGAGAAGCTTTTAATGTGCCATTATTTTTATACAATGCAAAACACTCGGTGTTATTGTGTACTGGCTGTCAAAAAAAAATCTCACAGACATGGCAACAGGTGCATTTCCAAAAGATCCTCATGATAAGTCATTCAATTGTATAATTTCTTCATTGTCCATGGCTTTAATACGCTAAATGCAGTACAACAGCTGTCAAAGCAACATCAGTTGGCCAATGTGAAAGTAGAATTAGCTTACTGACCGTGCTTTTCCTTGATCCAATTCACTGGACAGAATTACAGCAGCACCAGGGTGGATTTTGTCTTTTAAGTCTGAAAAAAGACTGGTCAAACTTGTCCAAGTCTGTTCTGATCTTTCTACTTCCAACTTCAGCTCCTGTGGACAAGAAACGTCTTTTTTATCACAGAATGTTTAAAAACGTATTTAAGGGTAATGAGCAATTTAATTGTAACAGCCTAATCTAAAAACAACAATAAGCAATCCAACATTATTTAAATGCACTCATAGATTTATTTAAGTTATTCTTTCTTAAAATAAAAGGAAATACCATTTTGGTGATGAGGTTTAGTCACTCACTAGGTATACTTTGTTCTTACCTGAAGCTGCTCTACATGTTCTTTGCTTTGTTGAAGTGACAATGTAGGGATCTTGCTGGTCTCCAGCTTATAGGCCATGCTGACAGTCTCCTGCGCCGCATCCCTCAATGCTCCTTCCAGCTGTGTCCACTGCTCCTTCAGCTTGACCAGAACAGTCTGGACAGCACTCATCTGCAGCAGGAGAGATCATGTGATATGATAGCATTAAAATATCTAACTCCTTCATCATCCCACAAGACAATTATAACCCAACCTATGAAATACGACAGACATCCTGCAAAATGTCAAGTTTTCTGTTGAAGAGTTTTTTTTTTGACATTTCTCCTTTAAAGATGTCTTAATTGGCACCACAATAAGATGCACACACAAGTTTAAATGACAGGTATTGCTAAATTGGATGGCTGTTACCCAACGTTTCCCTCTTATATCTCAAATACAAAACAAGATGTACCTAATTTTATGCCTTTAGTCTTTTTTCACTACAAACCATTTACATGACACCACTTTACTATCTACACACAAATGCCAAATGCCTAAATGTAAATGTAATACTGCACATTTTTCATGCCTATACAACTTACAACTTATATGTGCCTTACTAAATGTGACTGACTCTCACAGTGGACAGAACTTCACCTAATCACTGAGATGCAATTACATTAAAACCATCAAACGCTACCTAGCTTTAAGGGTTCCTGTGTGCCACTAGGGTGTGTGCTGTCATATTTGGGGGGATTGGGTTTTTGCCTCCATGGATGCTTGATCGAAGTGGGATCTGGGGAGTTTGGAGACCCTGGTGGCATCCTTGGGCTCTTTGCCTGCTGAGCCCTGCATGTGGCTAGCATTTACTTTTTACACCGTTTTGTGATGCATTGGTTTTTCTGTGAGGTCAGTCCATACAGGCCGGCCTTTGGTCCCCACGAACATGGCCATCGGCGCCCATCATCCTGTCACCAGTTTACTGGTATTTAATTGATAATCAATGTCATTCAATTTACCTAATAATGGTTTTAATATTATGGCTGATCAGTGTAGATTATTACACAATTATCTAAGTGGATAAACTATTGGCAAGGCCAATTAAACCTCAGAGAAAACCAAAAGGTTACAAAAGTTCACAAAAACACATTTTCAGCCCAGGCAGCTCTCAATCTGTAAATAAAGTAGCATCTGTAATTGAATTATAATTTTTTAATTTGAATTATGATTCCCTATTGGCGTTTCGGAAAAGCATGCTCTTTGATTGGACGGGCCATCCCTTTCTACCCTATCGGTTACAGAATCTTATCTTGGGCATCTGTGAGCTCATGTATGTGTAAGAAACCGCTTCCCTCTGAGTTTGTTTCTCTGCCCTCAGATGCAGTTCAAAAAATTGTAACTTGGCTGCCTATACTTTTTTCAAAGAAAACGTGTATAGCAATCACCCTCCCAGTTCTCTATGTGACGTAAAATATACACCTACCTGGTGCATGAGTGTCTGGCATTGCTCACTGGTGCTTTCCACCTGCGAGGAGTACGTCTGATCACCTGGGTGCTGTCCATCCTTCTGTCCCAACATGTGAACAGTTCTCAACTGTACCAGCTCAGTGGATTTTTGCTTTACCTTTTCCTCCTCCTCCTGTAATAAAAGAATTAAGTTGCTCAATGTCTCCATAAAATTTTGCAATTAAATGAACAACGAATGCCCAAGAAAGCAGTTTTCTCAATGCTCTCAGCTGAAATAAAGACCTCGGAATCCTTTAACGCTTGCTGTATCTGTGTCCAGCCAGCTGGTCTCTCATTCACTCTGATCTTCTTTTCCTGCTCCGAGATCCAGCTGCGGAGTTGCTGCAGATGACCTTCTCTCTGTTCACAGTCCTGCTTTTTGTTCTCAATTTCTCGAATCTGGAGACAAAAAGCATGACACTGTGCTAAGAACTATATTTGGAGTAACTGATGGCAACCTTATTGCAGTTTCAGGATAAAATCTCTGCTCTTACCTTGATGTCAATCTTCCTCTGCAGAAGCATCCATTCGTGATTGAGGGCCCCCAATTGCTCAGCAAGGATCAAACGCTCATTACGAATAGCTAGATTGGTCTCTTCTACAGAGTGGTTGAGGAAGTCTATACATGGCTGCCGGCTTGCCGTTTCTGCTTTACATTCCTGAGGAATACCAGCAGTGGTTCTCATTGTGCAATAATGACATTGCACACATTTACTAAGCTTAAATAACTGCTGTTGCTTACAAACAAGATGTTTGGATTAATGGCATTGAACTAATGAGATGATAAATATTCTGAATAAGGCAATACCTTAAGTTGCTGAAGAAGTGTTGTGAGCTCATTAGAGTTTACGACGTGAAGCTCTCTGGAGCTCTCCTCCTCCAGTCTGCTCTTAATTTGCTCCATCCAGGTGGACAGATAAGTCCGAACCCCACTCTGACCTAGACCAGCCAGCAGCTAGCATGGGATCAGAGCATGACGGTACAATTCAGAAACAGAGGGTAGAATGAACTATACAAATACTTAACGTAACAAAACACATATTTTTCACAAAAGCACATAGAGCGGAATTTTACACAGTAATACACATAAGAATTATTAGTCATACTTTATTTGGTACCTTTATTACAAATGAATAAGCATAGCATACATATTTTAGAAATAGTGCTGCACCATTATCTGTACATTGAAGAAAACAAAACAAACATTATTTTTTTAGTATGCATAGCCTGATTGAGATAGTCGGTTACTGTATTTTTATCCATAATTTACAATCTAACGTTATACAAAAATCACATCCATGACACTTCTTGTATTTGTTATATTTAAATTATACTGAACATTCCTTGCTCAAATTCCTTGATTCCATAAGAGTAATTAGGTCTTGAGAAAAATGTCTGCCATCTTACATTTTGTACTTAAAGGTATAAAATAGATATGTACCTTATATATGAACACATTAAAAGAAGTGTGTGCTGATAGTGTTAGGTGTCAAAGGCACAGAAAAACTAAGGTTAGTTTGGCTGAAATTTTGGCCATATCTGAAATCTCCTGGGAACTGCTTCCAAGTTTGGACAACACAGAAGCTAAATGCATTCTCTCTAAGCTTGGTCCTAACTCTTGGTCCTGCTAACTGCTACATGGGTAGTCCCTAGTGATCTCATAGGCTTGTTTGGTTTGTATTCTTAACGTAGATTCAAGATTTATCAGCAATACTTCTGTAAAAAAATTCTGTAACTGACTATCAGTCTGTGTAGGGATCATTAATATAGGGGTAATATGATCAGTATTCATTTTAATTTGTGGTCAATTCTATCTGCTGCATTATGAACAAGGCTAGTAAGCAGGCCGACACATTTGTCTAGCCTGCTAGGGACAATGAATTGTTGGGACTGACACTAGAATAGTGCAATACTTTTATGAAGTTCTTTGTTTTTATTTTATTTATTTATTTATTTATTCATTTGGCAATTATGGCAAACGTGCAAAATTATTCTTTTAAAAATGAGACTGAAGAAAGAAAGGAAGGAAGATCTCAAAGAGTGCAACAGTTTTAATGTCAAACATGCATTATATAGTTACTTATTTTATATATTTACTGATAGAATAGAACAACCGTCTTTATGCTTGAATTAATTTTAACAAAAAAAGAGATTTTTAGATGTCGATGATGTTAACCACTTGCACACTAATTATTCAGCAGTGTGATCCTTTAACACTGGTACTACATCATACAGCAATATACCTCATCAATCATCAATTCTACAACAAAAATGTCAAATTGCATTTACTTCAAGAATAGACATACATGTGGGTATAAAAACAGGGTGTGAGTCAATCTACCTGCTGCAGTGTGTGCTGGACAGAGGGCACAGCATCATTGAGCTCTGTCCAGTCTTGCTCTAGTTGAACCAAATGTTGGCGCAGTTCAGGAGCCTCAGTGTCTGTCAGTTGCAGGACTTGTGTGCCTGCTCTCACCGCAGTGGCCTTCTGTACAGACCTGCTATCCAGCTCCTTAAAGAAGTTCTACAACACACAGCATATAGTTAAACCTCAGTGAAGGAAGCATCTGTTTCCACTTACACTGTAAGTAGAATGATAATCACCATAATATTTGGCAGGAGAATTTCTGAATCCTGTGGATCAGGACCACTGAGATTGTTCCATATTTTGACATTTGCAAGTGCAGAAGCAATCCATACTTCCAGTTCTGCAGAATTGGACTGAAACCTGTAAAAAAAAATTAAGTAGACAAGGTTCATAATGATACAACATCATGATAATCAATGATTCCAAATCTGAGCTCTGGAAATATTACACACAGGTTTTACTTAAACAGTTTATTTAGTTATTAATCTAGTTGTGTTAGGCCAGAGAAACCACAACATTTTATGTAATCCCCAGGCTCAAGATTGAGAACCACACAACCTAGAGCTTGTATTAGTCTGGGATGCAAACCTATCATAGCTGACTTGCATCTCCTTTGTGCGTTGGATCTCCTGCTTCAGCTGTCTGTGGAAAGCTTGCCAGTTATTCTGAAGCTCTAAAATTGGACCAAGGTGGTTCACTTTCTCAGGAAACAAACCCTTGGCTTGCAGTAGCTCCAACTGGGGCCGACTATCCTCGAGGAGCCGTTGCAACTGCTGAAAGTGAGAGGTGAGGAGATGAAAATAATGAGAACAGGAAAAAAAAAAATAATAATAAAATATATATATATATATATATATATATATATAAAGATGCTCTTTTCAACACCTGCACTCAGCCCTGGCCCCCAGTCATTCTCTCTCCTTGCATCCACACCATCCTTTCAGTGCTATGGTAACATAAGCCCCTCCCCCTGCCAATACTTCCTCTTCAGGACTGAGAAATGGGAATAAAGCTCAGCAATAATCTATTACTGCTGTCCAATAGGCATTGCACACCACTATGCATGAGTCAACTGGGCTGAGAAATGAGCTTCCGTAATTGTCGGAGAGAAAATAATACAAGAGCAGTCAAAGTGGCTGGGAGAACATGGAGTTCCACAGACATGGCAACAGCCTATCCAAGTAATTTGATTTGGAATAGAGTGTGCTGAAAAGGGTCCCATGCAACCCACAGCCAATGAATCCATCACAATAAGAAGGCCCTTCTCCCCCATCTACTTCATGCCTCATCTACCAAAGCTGCTTGCACTAGTTCATCTGAGGGCTTGCCAAATAACTCATCTGAACAGGACAGACCTCCTTATGTCCTCCATATCACCAAGTCTAATGAGTTTGGCACAGACAGAGAGGAACATCACCAGATAAAAACGCAATAATGAGAGCTAGGCAACCATGAAGGGAAAGCAGGCAAAGTAGAACTGTGTAATCAAGTTGTCAGTGTCTGTTGAAAATGGGATTTGTGTGAACAATCTTCACTTGCCTGAGCTTATCCAGACAGTAATTAGAGAAATGGGATTTTTCCCATTCTTCTATTGAAAATTTCAAGGAGTTGGATCTTACCTGATAGGCCTGCAGTCGTTCTTGAAGTTGTGATTCAGGTTCTGACATCAGGTCAATACTGGGCATCGCTGCTTCCAACTCTTCCAGCTGTCTTCCCAATTTCACTCCCATCTCTTCATATCGTGAGCGCTCCTGCAACAAGGAAGGTTATACAGAAATTCAGATGGTCTTACGCTATTTAAAAGATGACATTTCTTTAGTTAAAGCATGTTAATAAGCTTACATAAATGTAGTATCTTAATTTGAAATTTACTGTGCTTGAGTGCACCTTACACGTACATCTGCATTTACATTTTAAGTATTTTAAGTATTAATTAATACTACATTAATAATAATAAGTATTCATATTTTTCATATTTGGTTATATCCCTCCTCCATAGGTACCTCTAAGTTGTGCTGAATGTGAACTCCATGTCCTAAAGCCTGCAGAACAAGCTCGGAGACCAACTGTTCAACTTCTTCTTGATCTTGCAAAGCTTCTTCCGGTATCTGCTTGGTTATATGCTGGATCATCACATGATACCACCTCAACTCCTTAAAGTACCTCTGTCAGAAAATATATTAGATTATAAATGTGAGATAAATTAAATGACTGATTGTTTTCTGCATAATTTAGTAACAGAATTATATATATATATATATATATATATATATATATATGATATTTTTCTGATAAAACAGTGTTTCGGGTGTGTGCGCCCGTGTGTGAAAAGAGTGGCGGACGGA